>PVIW01005635.1:0-102506 GCA_004026585.1 Noctilio leporinus
AGAAGTTTTGCACTTCTCATGAGACAGGCAATACTTTAGTATAAAGTGCCGTTGTTTAATTGTTCTGGTGAAACTTGTTGCTGATGTTTTAGGGTGCACTAGATACCCGTGGGACACAATGGGAATTTTGCAGTGTGAAATAAGTAGTATTGTTTTGCAAATATTCTCAGCGCTTGGCCTTGGGAATGAAATCCAACTATTTAGGCCTTCAGCAGACCTTAAAGTGCTGAGCTTACATTGTTATTTAAAGGGTTTAAGGACATTCAACAGCCCTAAAATAGTGTTCCTGAGTTGACAGTGAAAATTTTAGAGAATTTACCTTGCTAAAATCCCGTAGTATTAATAAATACTTAGATGCTAAAATATAGTATTTGTTGGGCACATTGAGATTTATAGAAAAGGTAGGGAACTGCTAATTATCTGCATTGATCCCCTGGGGGAGTTTTCTTACATTATTTTGGAAACCTAAGAGCACTGTTCTAACTTTTTCATTGTCTACATTTAATACAATGTTTGGTAAAAGAAAGGTGCTTTGATTCAAAGGCTCATTGATTTTGACTTTACAAGTTAGAAATTTGTGAGCATCTTTACCCAAATCAAACCTTTAAAAAAAAATTTAACAAACATTTATTTTTATTTTTTAAAGATTTTAGTTATTATTTTTAGAGAGAAATGCAAGGGGGGAGGAAGAAAGAAAGAGGAACATCAATGTATGGTTGCCTTTCACCTGCTTTCAGTTACGGACCTGGCTGGAGACCTGGCCTGCAACCTGGTTATGTGCCCTGGCTGGGAATCGAACCAGTGACCTTTGGGTTTGCAGGCCAGCGCCTATCCCCTGAGCCACCAGCCAGGGCTTAAAAATTTAATTTTCAATTACAGTTTACATTCAGTATTATTTTGTAGAAGTTCCAGGTGTGTAACATAGTTGGTTAGATAATCATATACTCTACAAAGTGGTTCCCCTAATATTTTCAGTATCCATCTGCTACCATACATAGTTATCACAATATTATTGACTATATTTCCTATGCTGTGCTTTATATCCCTATGACTATTCTGTAACTATTAATTCATACTTCTTAATACCTTCTCCTTTTTCACCCTGACCCCCACCCTTTGGCAACCATCAGTCTGTTCTTTTTTTATAAGTCTGTTTCAATTTCGTTTATTTATTTTCTTCTTTAGATTCCACATATAAGTGAAATCACATGGTGTTTGTCTTTTTGTGATTGACTGATTTCACTTAGCATAATACCCTGTAGGTCCATCCAAATTGTAAGATTTCATTTTTTTAATGACCACTTAATATTCCTTTATATATGTATACCACAATTTTTTTTATTCACTTTTTTTATTGATGGGTACTTGGGTTGCTTCTATCCCTGAGTCTGGCCTTCTTTTTATACTTCTAATTGGAAGGGAAAAAGGGTTGGAAGTAAATTATTATCTTAAGGAGAATGTCTTTGAAGGAAAGTGTGTAGTACTTAAGACAATGCATTTAAGAGACATTTTTGAGCACTACAGTTGTATACTAGAGTATCATCGATTTCATGACACATTCTTAATGTTTGTATGTAGGCATTTATTATTTATAAACTAAAATTTTAAAGAGAACCTTGATTTAAGCTGGTGAGGTTAGAGTTATTTAAATTTAAGAGGAAACAGTTTAATGACTTATTCATGAGAATTTCTTTAGTGAAACTCCTCTATGTTTTATCTATAAACAGTAAAATACAACCTTCATGTACAGCTCAATGATGTTTGACATATATACCCATATAATCAACACTTAGATTAATTTGATGAACATTTTCATTATTGCAGGAAGTTAGTATAAAGTTTTTATTGTAGCATAACTACAGAAAAGTGCACTTGATAGATTTTTGCTAACAAGGCACGTGCCCAGCACCCAAGGTAGGAAACAGAACAGCACCAATTCCCCAGAAGTCCCTTGTTCTCCACCCTGCCAAGGAGGATCACTACCTGAACATCTCTGAGCAAATTGTATACCTGCTCAGTCCTGCCAGCTGCATTGCCATTACCTCAGTGAATGAAGCACATGAGCGCAGGGCTGGAGGCTCAGAGATGCAGGGCTCACCTCTGCATCACCTCACTTCCTCCCATCCACACAGTGGGGATCCCATGAAAGATTTAGGGTTCCCTAGAGAAATGATTTCCATGGTCATACTCCAACAGGCATGTGTGAACAAGGCTCCAGGCATGTCTGCTTCTGCTGAGGGGCTGACGGGAGCATTCTGGTTAACCACAGGGTTTCCCTGCCCACATCGAAGTCAGAGTAGAGTGGGGTGGGAATCTGAGACAGCCTCGGTCTCCTCAGCATTGGAGCCTGTCCTTTGGGACACAGTCACATCTAGGTTTGGGATGTGAGTACAGGATTTGAAAGCTAATATGATTTTAGCTAGACTTGGGGCTGCCTTCTGTTTTCTGTATTTCCTTGGACGTTTAGTATCCCAAGAGGCAGTTAGCTGGATATAAAGTTTTTGCAAGCCCGAAGTGCTATTTGTTTATTTAGAGAAACATTCACTTGTTCCACTTATTTATGCATTTATTGGTTGATTCTTGTATGTGCCCTGACAGGGGCTGGAACCTGCAATCTTAGCATGTTGGTATGACACTCAAACCAATTGAGGTACCCAGCCAAGGCTCAAAGTGCTCTTTAGCTGATGCTTAAGTTTTGTTATCTGATTTGCTGTTGGCAAAGAATCATCTTTGTTATTGTTTACTCTTGCCAATAGATGGCACTCACATATTTCATATTTGCCTTTCAGCTCTCTTCTGTACTTCCCAGGGGCAGGTTTCACTCCAACTTCTTACCCTCTTGACCCCTAGGACTCTAACAACTCACTATCTTTGTTGAAAAGCATTTTTTCCTCCAAAAAGTGAAACCCTTAAGCTAGTGATTTTTCAATTTATGGCACACATAAATTGCCAACAGGCTGGTGTGTTGTCATTTTAATGTCCATAGTTTGATATTCTTTTTCTTAAATAAGTCCCTTTGACATTTCATATAATAAGGGCTTGGTGATGATGTACTCCTTTAGCTTTATCTTGTCTGGGAAGCACTTGATCTATTTTCCCTTCCATTCTAAATGATAGCTTTGCTGGATAGAATAATCTTGGTTGTAGGTCCTTGCTTTTCATCACTTTGAATATTTTGTGCCAGCCCTGGCTGGTGGCACAGTGGAAGCCCTGGCTGGAGGCACAGTGGATAAGGCGCTGGCCTGAGAACCCAAAGGCCTCTGGTTTGATTCCCCAGCCAGGGCACAAAACCAGTTGGCAAGCCAGGTCTCCAGTCAGATCCATAGCTGGAGGCAGGTGAAAGGCAACCATACATCGATGTCTCTCTCCCTCTCTGCCTTTCTACCTACCCCTTTCGATCTCTTAAAAAAAAAAAAAAAAAAAAAAAAAAAAAGAATACTTCTTGTCTGCAAAGTTTCTTTTGAGAAACCAGCTGATACTCCTTTAGGGACCCCTTTGTAGGTAACTGTCTTCTTTTTTTCTTGCTGCTTTTAAGATTTCTTCTTTATCTTTAACCTTTGTCATTTTAATTATGACCTGTCTTGGTGTGCTTCTCTTTGGGTCTATCTAGCTTATTAGGGACTCTCTGTGCTTCCAAGACTTGTATGTCTATTTCCTTTGCAAATTTGGAAAGTTTTCTTTAATTATTTTTTCAACTAAGATTTCAATGTCTTGCTTTTCCTCTTCTCCCGGCACCCCTATGATTTGGATGTTGGCATGTTTAAAGTTGTCTCAGAGGTTCCTAAGCCTTGCCTCATTTTTTTCAATTCTTGTTTCTTCATTCTGTACTGGTTGACTGTTTATTTCTTCCTTATCTCCCAAATCCTTTATTTGAACCCCAGTTTCTTTCCCTTCACCTCTATTTTTGTGTGGATTTTCCTTTGTTTCACTTAGCCTAGCCTTCACTTCTTTCTTTATGCACTTGTCATACTTAATCTTGTCTGTCAAGTTTGTGAGCATTGTCATCACCAGTGTTTTGAACTCTGTATCTGGTAGGTTGACTATCTCTTTATTGCTTAGTTCTCTCACTGGGACCTTGATCTGTTCTCTCTTTTGGGCCATACTTCTCTCCCTCCTCAACTTGACTGCCTCCTGTGTTTGAGTCTGTGTCTTAGATAGAGCTGTCATACCTGTTACATTGTAAGGGGCAGAGCCTTAGGTATTTGTCAGTGAGGGTTGACCCATTTCACCACGCTGTGGCGCTATATGTTGGGGAGGGGTATGAGGGGGAACAATGCCACTTGCTCAACATTTGCCTTTTTTCCAGGCACTTTTCCCACTTTCCATATGGGACTGGTGTCCCTCTAGCTGTTGCCCTGGTTGTGGTTCCCAAAGTGGGTGGGTTTGAGGACATTCTGGGACCATGGGGACCCTCTAAACAGACTGTCCTGAGAGACCATCAGTTTCTTCCATCACCCCAATGCCCACTGGATTTCATAGTTAGAAGCAACAAGACTTTATTTTCCCCATCGCTAGAGTTGTGAGCTGTGCAGCCTGGTCTGGGGTTGTGATTGCTGCCCAGGTGTCCCTCCTGACTTTCATAATGTGTGACTGCACTTTCCACTGGCTGGCTACAGCCACTGTCTTGCTGCTGCCTTGCCACCACTGCCACCACGACTACCACCACCACCGCCACACCAGGTCCTCTCCATCCCAACTCTGCCCATCTTACCTCTCTGGATGAGTATTGCTTCTTTATATCTTTGCTTGTTGGATTTATATGCAGTTCAAGTTTCTGGTAGTTCTGGCTGATTTTAGTTTTGAGGTAGTTGTATTTCTTCTTATTGTTGTGGAGGGTGGTGAAGCATGTCTACCTATACCTCCATCTCGGGAGGAGGCCTGAATTTGCTTCTTTGGAGCAAGTTCTCTTTAGTTGAGTCAGTCACTTAATAGAATAAGTAACTAGCTTTATGATGGGTCCCTTGAATGGTCCAGAGCAGGGCAGAATGGTGCAGGCAGCCCTGCCCCCAGGGGCTTGTGGTCTGGACAATGGAAGAAGAAAGAGGCCCCATTTCTCCATCCCTGGCTGTTGTTGATTGTTGATGAATGTTAGGAGATTAGGGGCTAGGAGGGGTTGGTTGGCCTGCGAAAGCTTCCTAAAGACAGAGGGCTAGATTTTTTTGAGGAGCAGGAGGACCTGCCAGGCCCAGCGGAGACTGATCCCAGAAATACAACACACTGCCTTGTTTTGTATGCCTTGCAGGTCTTTCTACACATTCTTCCATTAGTGTGTTGGATCTTAAGAACAATTCCATGAAGCTGGCAAGTGTGGTCAGAGACCACAGCAAGTGTGTGATGGTGGGTGGGCAGTGAGCAGAGACCACTGGGGATGATTTACTGTCAGAATAAGCCGAGTGGAAGCCTGTGGTCACAGAGAGACCATGCAGGGCTGGTCTGGGCTCCTTGGCTCCTGTTTTCTCATCTATTTCCACTCCTAAGCGCTGCCACTTGCCATCATTAGGCTCATGTGCTGAAGAAGTTTCTACCCTTTTGTCAGAAATCCCACTAAGAGCCTGTGGTCTCATCTTTCACTGCAATGCTGGTGGGTGACTGTTCCATATTTTCCTTATTTGAAATGGAATGTGCTTGAAGATGAAGATCTTGACATTTTATTCTTGGTAGGTTTAGTTTAAAATAAAGGCATAGAAAAAATATGTAAACTCTCTGAAAGGGAAATAGGTCCTAAAATATGGGCAGATTTGTTTATGAATACAAATATCTTGGAGGTGTTTGAGCTTCATGGGCACACACTGTCCCTTTGCTGGGAACCATTTCCTATGCTGTTCCTCTGGCAAGTGTCTGATTTAGCTTACATGTTTTTTCCTATGTGAAGACTTCCCAAGCCTGGAATTGACCCTCCATTGTCCTCTCGAGATCGCTGGGGAAGTCTCTTCCGGAGCCCTGATGATTGCCTCCCTTAAAGGTGCCAGTTCCTAACCAGCTGGGCTGTGCTCTCTTGGTCCTTGTACCCTACCCAGCTCTTAGCATGGTGTCTGGCATATGGGAAGGGCTCATGAGTGGTTGTTGGACAATGAGTGGATCTCTGCTGAGTGTCAACCAGGTAATATGTGTGGAATTGCCCTGGCTGATGTGACTCAGTGGATTGAATGCTGGCCTACAAACCAAAAGGTCACTGGTTCGATTCCCAGTTAGGGCACATGCCTGGGTTGTGGGCCAGGTTCCCAGTTGGGACATGCAGGAGGCAACTGATGGGTATATTTCTCACACATCAATGTTTCTCTCCCTTTCTTCCTTTCTCCCTTTCCCACTCTCTAGAAATATTTTTAAAATCTTTAAAAAAAAGATGTATGGAAGTTGGATTTTAGTGTGCAGAGTTTAGGAAGACCCATGAAGGCCAGTGAACTTGTAGACTCCTTGGTTAAAATGGTATACAACATACTCATATCTTAAAAATTATTATCTTAAAAAGTTGGATGCAGGCTAGTAGCTAAGTTAAGACTGGTATCTTAAAATTCACATAAAATCCAATCTTTTTGCTTTTGTCTCATTCTTTTGCCTTTTTACATTTCCCCAACATTATTATAGAATATTTTGTGTTCTTATGCACAGCTGGTCAAGTGCTGAAGTTACTGTAAATACCCAGGTCTGTGGCATCTATTCCTTGAATTGACCTTGTCCCTTTTTCCGAATGGAGCTGTCACTGTAGATGTGAATGGGCACTGTCTTTGTATACTGGAAGTCTGGGCTGGGCCATTAATTCTCTCAGGGGGCCTTTCACAGCATTTCTTTACCTTGACCATCTCTTTTAACTTCTTTTTATTTATTTTACCAGAAATGGAAAATGAGATTAACTGGCTCCCTTATGGCTGGGTGTGATGTTCGTGAGCTGGAAACAGGTCTGCTCACAGCTCGTGTCTTTGGTAGTCCTTATTCAGGACACATTTCTTCAGCTCTCAGCATGGGCTTGGCACTCTGTTTCTTGTTTTAGGGAGTCAAAGACAACCCAAGCAGTGATCCTGCTCCCCTTGGCTCTGGGCTGCCTCTCTAAAATCCAAAGTGAACTTAAAAATACTTAGGTATTCTTGTCCACCTGCATGGCTTCCACACGTGCTGCTGGGGTTCTGACCTCAGCTGGATCTAAACCTACTTAGCAGCCTTTGGCATCATAAGAAAAGGACTTCAAGGTATGCTGCAGCCTTGTGCCTGACCCATGTCCTTGCCACTTGCTGTGGTTGGTGAACTAGGCTTGGAGTGGAGAGTTCCTTTGTACCTTCACAGCCAGATTTTGCTTGGTGGATTAGCCCCAAGACCCCCTGGACTCTAGGAACAACTCCTAGTATGTCTCCTTAGCAGTGAGGGAGAATGCTCCGTCTCTTTACTGAGTCTTCCTCTCTAGCAGGGGTGGATGAGGCAGAGTCAATTGCTAGGAGAAGAGTCTGTCAGGGGAAGGGGAAGAAGGCAGGTGGGACTGGGGGCACCTGTTACTTGGGAAGCCAGGACTAGGTGTTCCCTGGCTCAGGAATGGAGTGAGGCTGCCCTGGACTCCAGAGGTTGGTGTTGGTGCCAAGTAGAATGTCACCCACAGCATTATGGATCCTCTTCTTTGTTATCTTTTCCTCTATCCTTTGTGGCATATTTGTGCTGTCTTCCCTCTCCATTTACAGTCATTCAGACCTTAAACTGTCAGAATCCCTTCACGGACCCCCCTCCTTCTGCTCATTTCCTCTCTCTCATTGCCCACTCAGTTTTTCTTTTCTGTCCTCCAGGTAACGGCACTAGATTGTGGACTGTCACACCCACAGCAGAGCAGGGAAAGGGGGAGGGGCAGGCTGGGCAGAAGTGGAAAAGGTGGGCAGCAGGAAGGTGTGCAGAGCAGGTGCCCAGGAGGGGCTGGCCCTTCCCTTTCCATTTACAGTCATTCAGACCTTAAAAGTACCAGGTAAGCAAGGGCTGTGGAATCATAACATGTGGACATCTGACCATGGAGACTCCAACCCTGCCTCCCTGCATCCACCCCAGGTGAGGACCAGGCTCACACTGGGCCTCTGCTCTTGGCAGGTATGTTGCTATCGCTGAGCAGGCTATCAGCAGGTGGGGTGCTATTGACTGACCACTCAGGGCGAGGACGCTCTGGGAGTGCTCTGTGCTTCAGTAGGACCCCAGTTTGCCTGTGACATGAGAGCTCAGTTTGCATTTGCGGTGGTCATAGCCTGGATGCTGTCTAATGCTGATGTTGTTGACCCAACCCAGGCCCAGAGGTGATTTTAAAGATGCTTCAGGGTGAAAACCCCTGTTGGATGGCCCTGTATCTAGTGTTGAGCAGAGAGAGATAGCATTGAGGTAATTTGTGACTGAACCCAAGCTCAGGGTCCTGATACCTGACTGGGATTCCCCCACCCTTGCTGTTGCTCCTGCCTTTGGATTTGGAGCTTCCAAGAACCTTGCCAGCCCCTCCTGGGCACCTGCTGCCCACCTTTTCCACTTCTGCCGAGCCTGCCCCTCCCCCTTTCCCTGCTCTGCTGTGGCTGTGACAGTGCACAATCTAGGTGCCATACCTGGAGGACAGAACAGAGAAACAGAGTGGACAATGAGAGAGAGGAATGAGCAGAAAGAAGGAGGGGGATCAGTGAAGGGATTCTGATAGGACAAGACTGGAGTTTTATAATTGCTCTGCTTGTCTATCGGGAGAAGTAGAAACACTGTTAAATAACTTCAGGGGACATAAGGGACTATATTAGTTTATAGGGGCAGCCATAACAAAGTACCACAGATCGGGTGACTTACACAACACAAGTTTATTTTCTCAAAATTTTAGAGGAAAAGATCATCTATGAACTTCTTTTGAAGTTTGAGGTCTAGGTTTCTTTAGAGCTGGTTTCTTCGGAGGCTTCTCTTGTTGGTTGGCAGACAGCCATCTCCTGCCTGTGTCATTACATGCTCTTCCTGCTGTATGTGTCTGTCCTAATTTCCTCTTTTTGTAAGGACACCAGTCATATTGATTAGAACCTACCTTAGTGACCTCATTTTAAATTAATCACCTCCCTAAAGGCCCTACCTCCAAATACAGGCATAGTCTGAGGTATTGGGGGCTAGAACTGCAACATATGAATTTTTATGGGACACAGTTCAGCCTATAACTGGTACCCAGGGCAAAGTTGCAAAAGTTGGGCAAGGGGGTTGATCTTGGCATCATTTCCAAAGTGCCTCATTGTAGGTATCCAATTTCAAGCCGCAAGTGTGTGTACATGATGTGGGTGTGCGTGTGTGTGTGTGTGAAAGCAGGGGCTGGCCAGCATGCTGAGTATATGGTAGCCACTTGCATTGTGGCTAATTTTCTTGTAGCAAATATTGTAGTTTTTGAAGATGCCACTAAAGGATGTGGGCACAGAACTTCAGGTGCCAAAAGTTAGGGAATAAAAACAGTATGGATGCTTATTAAGATATTAGAGGACCTAGTGTAGAGCCAAAGGGGAAAGTGATGTGAGAACTGCTGTTGGTTGATTTAACATGTCTAACTTAAAATGAATGTTATCGAACTAGCTGACTTATCCCGTTTTGTGTTATTATTATTATTTATTTATTAAAAAAATTTTCCATTTTGTGTTATTATTGATTGAAAGTGGTATCTGTATCCTTTTTGCAGGATGTACTGCCTATCAAATTGACTCAATAACCCAGCTTCTTTGGAGTTGTCCCACAAAACAACTGGTTGAGTAGCAAAGATCATACACTTAAATATCCAGAGGGCTGAGTAGGTAACATGGATGAATGAAGCTGGGAGTGGGGAGTAACAGGAACTGTAGCATTTGGGGGGTGAAAACACAAAGAGAGCAGCAGCTGCTTGGTTCTAGACAATCACTGGCTGTGTGGAAATCTGTCCCTAGTGTAGCTAGACCTTCCTATTTTTTAAATTAACAATTTGGAAATGCATTATGTAACATTATTTTTTTCAGTTTTATTGGTATATAACTGACATACAGCACTGCATATGTTTAAGGGGT
Source organism: Noctilio leporinus (assembly GCA_004026585.1). Classification (NCBI taxonomy): domain Eukaryota; kingdom Metazoa; phylum Chordata; class Mammalia; order Chiroptera; family Noctilionidae; genus Noctilio; species Noctilio leporinus. Next base: position 10,002 of record PVIW01005635.1, read on the forward strand.
ACAGCGTAATTATTTGACTTTCATATATTGTGAAGTTATAACCACATAAGTTTAGTTAACATCCATCATCTCGTATGGGTATAAAAAAGAGAAAAAGAAAAAAGTGTGTTCGTTTCCTTGTGGTAAGAGCCCTTGGGATTTACTCTCTCAACAACTTTCCTACATGTCTTTATCTTATAATTGGAAGTTTGTACTTTTGACCATCTTCATGCCATTCTCAGACCTTTGTATTTTGTTCAGAGAAGTCAGAAGCCTGGAGTTCTCTGGGAAGGGTCCTGGTTTTTATGTGCTAAAAAATATAACATGAGGTAGGTGAAAGGCAACCATACATTGATGTCTCTCTCCCTCTCCGCCTCTCTCCCTTCCCCTTGATCTAAAAATAATAAAATCTAAAAAAAAAAAAAAAAAAAAGAACAACAACACATTGTGTAGTAAAGCTAAGACTTAGTTATAAGCCAGATAGGGCCACCATTTTCTATCTATGATGTTCAGGCCAAACCAGTGGTTCTCAATGTGTTTCCTTGAACCTGCGGCATCAGCGTCACCTGGGAACATTGGTGTAAGCAGCCATCCAGGTGATTGCGATGCACACATGCTGTGCTGGCTGGGGTGACTGCAGGAGTGTGTGTGTAGGGGTGAGATGGGAGATGAGGTGGGGAAATCTCAGTGTGCTCTGTAGGTAGAGGGATGGCACAGAGCTGTGTTCAGGGGGAAGTGATAGCACTAAGAGCAGTGTTAGAGGACATGCACCTGCAGCTGATTGTGGGCTGCAGGGGCCTAGACATTGGCTACTACTTCAGGGGTGTTGGAGTTAGCCCAGGGTCTATCGGGAGGGAGACCCCTGGAGTCTGGTAACTGAGACAGCTGGGGAGGAGGATGTTTGACTTTTTTGTTATGCTCTGTGTGGGCCTGATTGTGATCATCCTGTATTTGTTGTACAAGGGAAACCTGACATGGATGCTGACCTTGGATATTGGAGGAAATCCAAAATAAGAGAAAGGCCAGAAACAGGTCTGGACTCTACATGTAGTAAATAAAATGTGTAGCCCTTGAGATGAATCGCTTACCACTTAGGTCTAATTAACCCCAGTAATGGGGTCAGAACATGCTTAAGTGTGTGCAATTAGTTTTATTATGCTTTTCATTGGGTTCATATTATTCTTTGTAGTTTGTTGTTCTTGAAGCATGTTTATCTTGTCAGAATTTTAAACAATTTAAAGGAGAATTACTGTGCCAGGCAGAAGGTAAAAGAACAGGGTTTTCTAGGGAGGAGCTGAGGTGGCCTGGAATGCTTAGCTGAGGTTGTAACTTTCAAGGCCTTGGCCTTGGAGAGATTGGGGTTTATTCTTGTTACCAGCATTGCATGGGATTTGAGGAAGACGGGTTATTTAGTTGGCTTTGGCTGCCATCACAGAATATCACTGAGCCGCTTGAACTGATTTTCTCACAGCTCCCGAGGCTCAAAGTACAAAAACAAGGTGCTGGCAGATTTAGTTTCTGATGAGGCCTCTCTCTTCATCTTGCACATGGTTGTCATTTTGGTGTCTTTACTTGGCCTTTTTTCTGTGCATACATGGAGGGAGAAAGCTCTGGTGTTTCTACCTCTTCTTATAAGGAGTGCAGTCCTGTGAGATCAGGTCCCCTCCCTTATTGACCTTATTTAATTTTAATTACCTCCTTGGAAGTTCTGTGTCCAAATACAGTTGTGTTGGGGGTATGGCTTGAACATGTGCCAGGGACAGCACTTATGGTTCTCCTGTATACTTGCATATTACACACTTGTGCTAGTGTTTCTATAGGAGAGATTTTCCATTTTGATGCCTGCTAACAAACTGTGCATTTGTGGAAATGCACACTGTCTTGATACCTACAAAAATGAGTACAAGACTTATGGGGAGGTAGGGAGTTCAGAGAGAGGGAAGGAATTTCTAATTGTTAAAGATACCCCAGAAGACCAGATTGCCTGACTTGGGGCAGCAAGTGTTCACAGTGAAGAGCTTGCTCTATTCTGAAGAAGCCCTGGGAACCTCTCCAAGGTCGCAAGTTCCCTAGGGGTGGCTTATTGGACCCCAAGCCCTTCCAGATGCACTGCATCTTGCAGGTGAACTTCAGGGGACAAGAAAGTATTGTAGGACATGTCCCAGAGTCCGCCTCCTTGTGTGTTTGCAGAGCTTCCCGCTGTATTCTGCTTGTCTTCTGCCACACACAGGTATGTCCACTGTGTCCTCAGTTGGGACGGCCTGGGTTCTGCCAAGACCCTCCACTGTGTCCCCAAGAGATGAATGTGTTTTCCAAATAGTAAGAAATCCTCCTATGCCTTTCATGGGACATGGGGATAGAAATGGCCAGGAGCAAGCTTCAGACTCAGACATGCTCGAGGACAGAGGTCTTCATAGGTTTCAAGGAAAGGAGCTCAGTTAGCTCGAAGGCCTTGGAGGTGAAAGTGTTGCGAACAGGTGTCTCCAAGATGTGCTGCTTTGGTGCGTGAATTATTTTGAGCTGAAGGCAATCAAGACCCTGCAGGGTCATGAAAAACTTTTACCATTTCCTTAAAGAATTTAAATAAGGAGAATTGCCTATAATAAGAGTTCTAACCAGAAATAACTTTTAGAGACTTATCTACAGAGCAGGGCAAACTTCTAATCACGGAACGTCTGATCTGCTCTTATCATCCTGTGAATGACCTTCCCTCCCTTGAAACCTCAGGTACCTTACCGCATCCTTAGCTCAGGACATCATATACCTCATTTTCCTTTTGTGTCTGTGACACTCATGTATGTGGGGTCATAGAATACATATGTAATTAAATTTGTTTACTTCCTCTTTTAGTCTGTCTCATGTCTAATCGAACCTGGATCGGTAAAGGACAGTGTTTTACTGCCTGACATAGTAGGCCTGTGGCCTCTTCCCCTGATGGCTGGGCCATGTGTGGCATGCTCTTCACAGTCTGTGACTCCTCAGGTCAGCAACCTGGCATTTGCTGGGGTCTCCCTGGGAAGGTGTTGGGGCATGGAGCCCCGCGCAGGCCAGGCCAAGCCTGTAAGACCTGACAAAGCTGGGTGCATACAGGCCCGGATGTTCCAAGGGGGGCCCCCAAGCATGAATCTAGCCTTGGGAATATTCCGTACATCCTTTGAAGTCTGCCATGTGACTTAACCTCCTTGACTTGTGTATTGGGCCCACAGTAGATGTTAAACCTTAACCACATGTAATCTCACCCTCCCTAAAATTCTATGGGCCACCTGGAGTTCTTGGAGACACCTTGTCTAACAGATCATAGCCTGTGGCAGATGGTCACATTCCTTCTATTGTTATCTAAACATAACAACTCCAGCTATGGACCTGGCTGGAGACCTGGCTTGCAACCTGATTATCTGCTGGGGCTGGGAATCGAACCAGTGACCTTTGGGTTCGCAGGCTGGCACCTTATCCACTGTGCCACCAGCCAGGGTCACACTCACCTCTTTTAGGTTTTCTACTCCTTTCCAGTCAAATGGGAAGGCTAAATCTTCCAGCCTCCTTGAGGATTAGGCAAGGCCGTGTGACTACTTCTAACCCATGAAATGTGGGAATTCCAGGCTGAGGCATTTAAGAGCAGGTGTGTGACCTCCACATTCACTCACTTTCCATGGCATCCATGGAAACTGGATATTGGGATGGCAGTGTCACAAGGTAAAAAGAGCTGGATTCCTAAGAGACTAGAAGAGCCACTGACCCGCTGAAAGTTTGTGTGAGCATGTTGCACATGTTTGCAGAGCCATTAAATTTCAGGTTTAATTTATTTTATGACATAGCTTATCTTATCCTGGCTAATATGAGGGGAGAGCTTGGTGAGAGAATGGGGGTTTGGTCAGAACAAAAGCTGGTTGAAGGATAAGCGCAAATAAAATGTGAGTTTCTGGGGTAAGGTTCAACTCCCCTGGCTGGCAGTTTGTTAATTTCCCAGGCTCTGGGGCTCCCAGCCCCCATTTTTACTTTCCTGAGAAGTTTGTTGCTTCTGGCTTTACTGGAAATGCGTCTTTATTTGGCTTGGCAGGCAAGATTTTGTCAGGCTTCTTTTATGAGTATCCACCTTGCTCCAGACTTAAGGCCTTTACAGAGTCATTTCTAAAGTTTATTAATTCAGTCAAAATTTATCAGATGTTTAGAGTGTGCCAGGTCCCATGTACCATAAAGAAACAGAGGCGGGTAGGACACAGCTGTTGCATTTGAGGTAACCACACTGGGGGATTGATGCCTTTGGCGGTATGTTGGAGCCACCACAGGACGCGCGGCTGCGGGAGAGAGACCCGCTGTGCTGAGGAGTTAGTGACAGATGCTTGGTTACACGCATGAGGGGCTGGAGGGAAAATAAAGCAGGGCCCCTGCCATTACAATCTAACGAAGAACTCAAAACAGGAGGCTCCATACAGAAGGCAGTCATGTCTCACCACTCAACTCAGCAGCCCTGAGCCTGGTTCATAAGATTGCCAGGTGTGGCGCATCACAAGCAAAAACAGCGTGAGACTGTGCTGGTAGAGGGAGCCAATGCTGCAATTTCACTAGCTTGACAGACAGTATTTACCAGCTGAGAGAGAGTCTTTCTGTCTGTACATTATTCCCAAAATTTAGAATAGGGAAGAGGGGGAACTAAAAGCTAAGGTATGTATAACTCCTGAATTCCAAATGTCAGTGCGCTGAATTAGCCGATTGCCACTTGTAGCCTCCACCCAAGTGTATAGACCAGGAAATAAAGTTGTGGGTAAATTTAAGTGTATTTTTTATAAATAAAAATTTTTTATGTATTATTTACCCAGGCTACAAGTGGGCAATCTGCTAATCTGAACGCGCTGCCATTTGGAATTCAGGGGTTATATATACCTTAGTCAGCTTTTAGGTTCCCCCTCTTCCCTCTCCTAAATTTTGGGAATTCAGACTAGCCAGTTGCCTGCTTGCAGCTTTGTGCTCATACGTGTTTCATAAGTAAAGTTGCTATTTCATTTCCACTGTAGGGTTTGTCTCTGGCTTGAATTCATCCCTTGTAAGGGAGGCCAGAACCAGGGAACAAGCTGGGAGAAACACCCCACATGTTAGTGTATGAAAGACTCTGAGAAGTCATGTTCAGATGAAATCTAATTGATTTTGTTTAGCCCTCAGCCACCCCCTTCCCTCCACCTTTTTTGCAATAACTTCCATTAACATTCCATGGACCCAGTGAACCCATTAGCTGGCAGATGCCCCACTGGTGGTTACAAAAGACTTGTGTATATATTCTTTAAAAAAAAAAATCCTCACCCAAGGACATGTTTATTGGTTTAGAGAGGAAGAGGGAGAGGGAAAGAAAGAGGGAGAAGGAGAGAGAGAAACGCGGACTGGTTGCCTCCTGTGTGCGCCCTGACCAAGGACTGAACCTGCTGCCTAGGTATGTGCCCTGACTGGGGGTCGACATGCTACCTTCTGGTGTATGGCACAATGCTCCAACCAACTGAGCCACCAGCCGGGGTATTGTGTATATCTTGTTGTCCAGCTCTCCATGTAATTGAAACCCACTGGTGTGCATGTGTGTGTGCCAGCCCCTCCCCAGCTTCTTCAGCCATCTCACAAGCTAGCTCTTTGGGTTTCCTCACCTCTCAGTCACTCTTCTGGGAGAGTTCCAGGTGGTCTCTATTCCTCTTGAGGCCCTTCCCCGGGTGTGATCTGATGGGGGCTGACTGGGGCAGGACTGTCCACTTTTTTCTTCTGACATCACAGATTAGGAACCCGTGTTCCCTTTTTAAACAGCAGCATCTCAGAGGTGAGGTTATTGTCAAACACAGACAAAAGAAATAGGATGACATCCAATGACGGCTGGGTCAGTGAACTTAAAGGGACCCATATTTTCTCCACTTTTTCAGGTCATTTTTGCTTTGAACCAGACCCTCCTGCAGCAGGAGAGCCTGAGAGCAGGCAGCCTGCGGACCCCCTATACAACGGAGGATCTCATCAAACAGTATAACTGCGGGGACCTCGACTCCGTCATCTTCAGCCGCGACAGCTCTCAGGTGAGGGCCCTGGTCCTCTGCCCAGCATTTTTAAAAACAAGAATGAAGACGATACCTACTGATACCTGGACATCCAGTGTACAAAGGATTAGGGTCATGAAGGGCTCTAAAAATAAAATTGGTCAGAGTTAGATGTTGCATGAGATGCTGCAGCTAACAAAAGCATCCTTTATGGAACTTAAGAACTGAGAGGGGCATTGGTTCAAGTTAATTCCAGGGTTCCAGGCAAAGGACGAAGCTTCAGGGGATTCTGCAGGATCCTCAGCATAGGCAGCAGGCAGCACGAACCAGCCTTTGGAGGGAAGGGCACCCAGCCTGAAAGCCTGCTGGCTGTCTTAGGTCACACTTTTGAGAAACAATGGAACAAAACTTTTGTGGCTTCAGTGAACATGATGCAACTGTCCATGGTATTCTTAGGGTTGCACATCCGCGGCTGGGAGGGCCACCAGCATTTCCAGACATGGGTTCCATCCTGCAGTATTGCAGGTATGGCCTAGCTGTGCACTGAGTGGTCAGGACAGGTTTCACCCGTGGGCCATCAAGGGGGAGGAAGCAATTGGTCAGGGTTCAGAGGATTGCAGCCTCCCTGCAGGGAGGGCCAAGGTAGATGGATACTTGTTAGGTTTTTATGAAGAACCTTCCCATGGGACAAACCAAGGCTGCCCCCCTCCCCCACTAAGGTCATGCGAAATTGGCAAGTGCCAGCTAAGCTTCTCAGGTAGGGGAGTGTGTTCTCCTCATGCAGGAGGACATTGGGGGAAGAGAGAAAGCGGCTGGTGGGTGTGAGTGATGTCATCCAGGTTGGGGGACCTTGTTGTAAGGAAAAGGAATGAATATAAGAGGTGAAAAAGGAATGGCAGCACTGAGGAGGCTGAATTCAGCATCAACTCACAGGTGTCAAAAGACATGATGAGCTTTCCAGAGAGTCTAGAGTGGGAGGAAGTAAAACAAGGCAAAGCAAGCAAGAGGAAAGGGAAAACCAGAAATACACTTAAGAAGGAATAGCAGAGTTGTGGAGGTGATAATTCTTATGTGTGCCCCTGGTGGGGGTGGGAGAGGTGGGGAGAAAGGTCAAGCCAATTAGGAAGTTAAAATTTGAAGCAGTAGAGAAAAGTGAACATGGGCAGGGGATTTGGAGGTTATGTGGGCAAATGATAAGTCTGATGGGGCAGTTAGGGGACAGATGTCTTATACATTTCTTCCATGTGGCTTCTCCATTCCTGTCCTGCTCAGGGCCCTGCAGGTAGTGTGAGGTCAGGGGAATGTGCTGGCCATTGGGGAATGAGGGCCAGGCTGGCCAGGGCTCAATGGTGCAAGGTGCAGGCCTTGTACCTTGCAGAAGGTCACCGTAGAAGGTGGAGTGGAATGGCAGTGGGATGTCTCTCTGCGTGTTCCGGGTGCCTGTGTGGGCAGCTGGCACAAGGGGAGTACTCTGCTGAAGAGAAGAGAATTTGGGGAATGGACAGGAGGATCTTACATAAATAACCATTAACTAAAAGGAAGATGATCAAGGAGAAGATCCGATTTTTGATTTGAAAACAAAAGATTATCATTTTAAGGGAATAGCAAAAGAAGACCTGTTATCCATAAATTGGAAACCAGTGGATGTGTTATAGTGTGAGGACTTGCTGGAGGTCTTTAAGAGGCTACTGGAAATAGGAGAAGTAGGCAGGGTAGATATCCCATTCAATATTTGACTAAGGTAATGGTTAACCTTGTTAGATACCTGAGTAGAGGAGACTATGTGCGCAGGAGGGGGCCGAGGATTTGGAAGCCAGGTAGTCACTGGGGTGAGGAGAGGCCTCAATGTGTCAGCCTCACCTACAGCCACTATGTTGCAAGAAGCACCCCCGATTGTCAAAATTTTGGTGTAATAACACTATTAGCCAGAGTACTGAAATGGGACGTGTGTATCAGAGTCAGGTGAAATATTTGCCAGGAAGGCAAAGAACACTGGAGAAAGCAAGAAGAACTAGGAATTGGGGAAGAGAATGAACATTTAAATGTCTGGAATTTCTAAAACAGTTGAATGCTTATAGAAGTTCCATGTTTATGGTAGTAGAATCATAATTACTGGTTCTAAAATAGTAACTATGTAAAATTATTTTTACTGAAAAAGCATGTGTGAAATTAACAAATTAAAACTGGATATGCTATGCAAAGTTTCGGTCTCCTTATACAATTACATGGCATCAAACAGAATCACTTGAGTGGAACAGAAATTTGTTTTAAAGAGCCAAAGAGTTCCTCATTTAATAGTTTTTACTTGGGTTGCAGAGAATGACATTCCAGTTTGAAAATAGCAGGTGGAAGACTCCGTGAATGGTGTGCACCCTTTCTCCTCTTCTTTGACAGCATCTTTACTCTTTAGTCTTGATGATTTGATGCTCACATGAAGCCACTTTGTTCATAACTCTGTTGCCCTTAATTTTTTCTCTTTATTTTGGTGGAGGTTCCCAATTTTATTAATGCCACGCTGCTGTCTCAGGAATGCCTCACAGCTCAGGAGATCAACAACTACTTCCGCCAGGAGCTGGTCTACAAGAGGAATGAGAGGATGGGGAAGCGGGTGAAGTCTCTTTTGGAGGAGTTCCCCGACAAGGGCTTTTTCTTTGCCTTTGGAGCTGGTGAGTTGCAGATTACCCTCAACTAGACCCTGCCTCTGATGCTTCTCCCATGGAGGGGATGCTGAGGTGGGCCCCTGGGAGGAGGTGAGATGAACAACACCTTTGACTTTTTGCAGGTGCAAAGTGGCTCCAGCTGGAGCTGGAGTAGCCCACATGTGGAAACGTTGCTGGATGGGCCGGTGCATGTGACACCTGAAAACCCCTGATACACTTTCCAGCTGGGAAGATGTTTCTCTTCTGAACTCAGCACTGAATCCCAGCTTCTTCTGGGCACCTTTCACTTTCTTCAACTTCCACTAAAATTTGTCTCATCTTCTCTCTCCTACCTGACTATGAGCCTTCCAAGTGCAAGGCCTGGGGCAGACACATCAGCTATTACCATGAACTATTACTATGTACATGCATACAGACTGGGAAAATGATTGCCTTTTGTGGGCTTTTTGAAATAATTCTTTCCTCTTCTCCAGTGATTCATTCATAGCATTTTAGCCTCTGGGGTTCAGGGGTTCAGGACAGAAACACTGAGGCTGGGTGTGTGCTCCTGCAGGACTGCAGGAGCATTAGCTGACCCAGTCTTTCTCTTTATAATTCTGTAATAGCCTCATGAATGTCAACAAGTCACCTCTCTTGTGGGTTTTTTTTTTTTTTTTAATTTTATTGTTGTTGTGTTACATCCATCCCTTTTTTGCTCCCCTCTGTCCCCCCACCCACCCACCCATTCCCCCCAAAGTCAATCCCACCTGTTGTCCATGTCCATGGTTCTTGTGGGTTTTTTTATACCAGTAAAATGGGAGTTGGAGAGAAGCACTCCAACCTGGCAGAGTGAGTAACCCAGCATAATATCCCAATTTCAAGAGTTTTAGCTTAATGACATCTGCTAAATCCCTCTTTTTTATGGGGGAGGCATAGAAGATAACATTCACAGGTTCCAGGGATTAGGATGCAGATCTATTTTTGGGGGTCATTAATCAGCCTAACCACAACATTTGAAAGTCAATGAATGCAATACCTCATATTAACTAAAGGACAAGAACCACATGATCATCTCTGTACATGCAGAAAAAGTATTTGATAACATGCAACACTCTTTCATCAAAGTAGGAATAGACAGGAACTTCATTAACTTATTAAAGAGTCACTATGAAACAGCCACATTAACATCATACTTAATGATGAAAGACTGGATGCCCTCCCCCTAAGATAAGGACCAAGACAAGGGTGGCTGCTCTCACCACTTCTCTTCAACATTGTGCTGAAGGTGCTAGCCAGGGAAATTAGACAAGGAAAAGAAATAAAAGTCCTTCAAACTAGAAAGGAGGAAGACAAAGATCTCTTTTCTTAGTTGACATGATCTTCTGTATTGACAATCCGAAGTAATCCGCCAAAAACATTAGAACTAATAACTGAGTTCAGGTTACGAAAATACAGGATGCAAGATGAGTATCCACACATCAGCAGCTGAGCTGGGTCTGTGTGGATGGAATATGCCCAATGCTGCAGCGCGTGAAACCTTGAGACGCAAGGCCACCCGTCACCTTCTGCTCCTGCCAAACTCAACTGATCTCTTGAGAACCTTCCTTACATCTAGCATTGAAAAATGGGGCCCTGGGCACAGGGGCAAAGTGGGCACTCAGTGCTGGTCGCAGCCTGCCCTCAAGACTGCTGTGCCAGGTACATTCGGGGCCCCTGGACAAAGCTGGCAGCTGATTGGCTGGTGACTGGGGCGTATGGGGGAGTTGGATCTGAGCAGTTCCGAAGGCAGGTCCTCTGGATGGGGATTGTGTCCGACAGATGGTCCAGGGGACACTGGCACACCTGGGCTTGCCTGACTTGTGGGGCACATTTCTTCATATTGCCCCCACATATGCCCTATATAGACAGCTCCCCGGTACTTGGCATTTCGGGTGTCAGAAGAGGACTGGAGAGCTGCAGGGCCACACTTTCCTCCTGGGACTGCTTTCTCCACAGGGTGAGTCCACTTCTTCTCCTGCCTCAGAAGGCTGAGTGGACCAGAGGGGACCACGGAAATTCAGATTGCTTCCAAACTTAGCCTTAGCAGCATCACATTATTTTTAAAATTGATTTTATACAGAAAGTGAGGAATGGACATGGGTGGGAGATAGAGGGAGAGAGAGGGTGGAGAGAGAGAGACATGGATTTGTTGTTGACGTGTTAATGCATCCATTGGTTGATTCTGTTTTTGTGCCTTGACCAGAGATGGAACCTGCTACCTTGGTGTATTGGGATGACCTTCTAACCACCTGAGCTACCTGGCCAGGGTTGGCAGCATAACATTTTAAAGTCTGTGTATTTAGCAAACTATCTATTGTAAAGTAAGGATAACCAAAAACTAAAGCTCTGGAACTCTAAAATCAAACAGCAGCCTTTATCTGGAGGTAAATTTTAAAAATGAGAAATGGAGCTCACCTTCAGAGTAGGAGGAATGTTGCAGTCAGACAGAGTACATGGTTTCGGGATGATAGAACATTGCTAATTGGGGCTGTTTATTCACTTGACAAATTTTTTTTTTCATTCCTAATTGGTTGTAACTGTTGACTCTGGAGCCACCTGGGTTCAAGTTGCAAGTTGCTTAATTTCTCTGCACTTATTCCTCATTTATAAAAATGTGAATAATAATATACCTACTTTATAGGGTTGTAGGGGGGTTGTGGAATGATGTGTAAAGTTATCAAGAACAGTGCCCCATGCCTCCTAATACTCAGTAAATGTTAAAAATCCAAAATCAAGGTGTCATCGGGTTTGGTTGCTCCTGAGGCCTTTCTCCCTGGCTTGCAGATGGCTGCCTTCTCACTGCCCTCACGTTACCTTTCCTCCACGTGCACACAGTCCTTGTCTCTGTGTCCAGCTCTCCCCTTCTTATAAGGACACTCATCAAATTGGATCAGGGCTCACTCTTGCAGCCCCATTTTAACTTAATCACCTAATTAAGGCTCTATCTACAAATATAGCCACATCTGAAGAACTGGGCACTAGGGTTTCAACAAGGGAGGACCCCTCAAAACTGGAATTTATATGTAAAAAACTGTGTATTTATTCTTACATGTATAAACTTCAGTCACCTTCAAAATACTCTTAGTTTGATGCAATACACCTACCAAGACACTTTTTCTACTGCTCAAAACAGTTTTTGAACTTGTCAATTTTGATGCCTTTCTTTTTAAGTGTTTCTGCCTTTAAATTTTTTTTTTTATTTTGCCTCTTCCACGTTGGCAAAATGTTTCTCCTTTGAGGACTTTTTTTTTTTGTCTGGGGAAATAAAAGTTGCTGGGGGTGAGATCAGGTGAATAGGGTGGGGCATGGGGGTCATGCCATTTTTGGTCAAAAATTGCTGAACACAGTGGTGTGGGCAGGTGCTCTTGTAACTCACCCAGCATGAAACTCACTGAAGCCAGATGCAGCCTCTCACAACTCCAGCTGGTGCACTGATACAGATGGGCTTCTAGAACACTCACCTAGCGGGGGAAGCTTGTCCTACAAGGGGCCCACCTTCCAGAATATAATTCCATTTTTTTGGGGTCCCTCCTCATATGAATTTTGAGGAACCCAGTTCAGCCCATAACATACTCTCTGTCCCTCTCACTTCTACTTCCTTTTATCTGAGTCAGTTGCCTTTTGTTAATCTTGGGGCCATAGACTCTACAGTTAGACCCAAGGACATAGCAGAGCCCAGAACCTTCTGCTGCAGCACCATGCTTGATTCCCCAGGTTCCCAAAGGCTGGTCCCAAGATCACTCTGCTTCTTAGAGCTGTGAAGTTAGGGCATGGAAGAGGCCTCCAGGCAGGCTGTCGGCCTCTACCACAGTTTGGATAGACCATGGTTTCCTTTCCCAATTTCCAGCTGTTGAGTATTCAGTTGTCAGAATTGCATAGACTCTGGAGCCACACTGCCTGGGTTTAGATTCTACTCTGTTGCTTCTTAGGGTGTGAAGTTCTAAACTTATTTTTCCCCAATTTTAAATTTTAAAGTGGAGGTAACAATGATACCATTAAAGTTCTGTTGGATCAGAGGGTGGGGTGCTGCTAATTAATTAGCCACTTAGGACATTAAAGTGCCATAATCTTTCACCTAAGGGGACATTGTGACCTAGGTGATATTAGTTCTGAGCATTAAAACCTGAATGAAGATGAATCCAGGACCTACTCATGGCTCTAAAATATTTTAGATGCCAGTGTAAGCTTATCTGGTGATCTTTTTTTGAAAAAGAAATAAGTGAAATAAAATCCAGGTTGAGGCTTCCAGCTATGGTGGCCTCTAAGTGGGTTTTTATAGTGTATTTATAAGTACATATAGGATAAAAGGCTTTGGCTTTGGTTGGTTTATCTAATTAGTTAGCACTGAATTCAGAGGGAGGAGCTCTGGTCCTAGGGTCTCCCCTTAGCTGTATGATGGCAGGCAGCTCACAACCCTGATCTGGTCCTCAGTGTCCTCACCACAGAAACATTGCTGCCTAGCTGCCTTGCCTGGGTGGGACACAGGGAAGGAGGGTTGGTAGGGTTATTCCTTTGTTCTGGGTTTGTGTTCAGGGTCTGTTTGGTGGTCAGGAGAACTGCCACATTTCTGATCATTTTTCTTACTGTAGGTATTTCATGGGCAACAACACAGTACTCGATATTTTGCGGCATGAAGGCTATGAGGTAGAACATGTCCCTGCTGGACGACCCATCAACAAGTAACCTTTCTGTGCTTCTGTCCTGGTTGGGGAGCAGCTAGGGCGGGCCGAAACCTCCACAGGGCTGCCTGGGTGCCTGGGTGGGCTGTATCCTGAGGGACTCCAGAATTCCTCAGCCCAGCATGACCCCCAAGGCCTGGGAGAAATGTGACTGGGACTGTGTCTGACATGGTTGGATGGCCAGGCACTGTGGGCTGCTTAACCAACAGAAATTTTCTCACAGCTCTGGAGGCCAGAGGTTCAAAATCAAGGTGTCATCAGTTTTGGTTGCTCCTGAGGCCTTTCTCCCTGGCTTGCAGATGGCTGCCTTCTCACTGCCTTCACGTTGCCTTTCCTCCACATGCACACAATCCTTGTGTCTCTGTGTCCAGCTCTCCCCTTCTTTTTTTAATTTAAAATTTAAATTTTGTTTATGTACTTATTTTTAAATATTTTATTTACTATTTCCAGAGAGAGGGGAAGAGAGAGAGGCAGAGAGAGAGAGAGACATCAGTGTATGGTTGCCCTTCACCTGCCTCCAGCTACAGACCTGGCTTGACACCTGGTTATGTGCCATGGCTGGGAATCAAACCAGCAACCTTTGGGTTCACAGGCTGGCGCCTAATCCACTGTGCCACCAGCCAGGGCCTTCTCCCCTTCTTATATGGACACTCATCAGATTGGATCAGGGCACACCCTCACAGCCCCATTTTAAACTTAATCACCTCATTAAGACTTTATCTACAAATATAGTCATATCTGAAGAACTGGATTTTAGGGTTTCAACATGAATTTTGGGTGACACAGTTCAGCCTACAACACACTCTCCATTTCTCTTACCCCTACTCCCTCCAAATCTTGGTTACCTGCACCCCTTCCTCACAGAGATCTCAGCTGAAGTGAGAATACTCCAGGAGGAAAGTGCCCATCCCTTCAACCAGGGGACAGAGAGGGGTCCAGCTGTTGTGACTGCCTGATGGCTGCCTTTCTCCAGATACCCTCTTCCTCTTGGAAGAGGCTGCCTTCACCCCATGTCATCTCAAGCCCAGTCCTCTTCTTGTCCTCTCATTCCAGGGGGTCTCCCTGGTAGTCCAGTCTCAGTGTCTTTCTCAGCTTGGACACACCCTGGGCTTGTCTCACCCCTGCCTCTCGCCTAGCCTACATTCAGCGTGTTCCACGGCACCTTCTAGTTCATGAAAGCCCTCACCTGAGACTTGCCATCGCCCACCTTGGCCAGGCCTCTGGCTCCCTCCACTGAAGCCCCTGGGGTTTGCCCCACTTTCCCACTTTTATGGCAATCGCTCTCTGGTCCATTCATGACCTTTCTGTGGGATTAATCTTTGAGATCATGTACTCAGAAACCTTCAGTGGTTTCTCGTTGTCCTTTTCCCAAGTCTAGTTTTCTTATGCTGATGTCTTGGCACCCAGACTCTACCTTTTCCCAGCACAGACATGATTCTTTCCTCAGAAAACCTCTGTCCTGGTCACTGCCTCTCCACCTTTGCTAATGCTCTCTTCCTTGTCTGAAGTGCTCTTCCCTCCTCCTCCTGATGGGGAAAACCCTGCCCCATCTTTAGTTCAGCTCTGCCTGCTGCTCAGGTCTCCACCCATTTTTCCTTCCTGTTCTCCTTCTGCTCTGGTAGTTCTCAGCTTGTTTTGAGGGGACTATGGATTATTCTTCATCCAGAAATAGGGTGGGCTGAGTCCTCTGGTCACTTCCCAGCCCCAGGCTGATTGACTGGTCTGGGATTTGACACACTGTCCTTGGCAGTGTAGAAGGCTGTGTGTGTGTGCGTGTGTATGTTTTGCTGGTTGTTCTAGGCTCCCTAATTCTCCCTGTTAGCCCTCACACCTGCTCTGGAAGAAGAGAGATCAGGAATCAACATTTAAAACTATCTCCATGAGATTCTGATGCACAGTGAAGGCTGAGAATAGATGCTGTCATCAAACTGGGCTGCTCACACTTTGCAGGGGGAGAAAAAGGACATTTACTGATTGATTTCCAGGTGGTAGCCAGGTTCACACGAACTCTCAGTTAATTCTCAAAACTAGCCCGTGAGGTGGTTGTTTCTTCTCCTTTACTGATGAAGAAACTGTGAAATCACATAGCTAATCAGAGCCAGGATACAGTTCAGACCCCTCCACCTGCACAACCCTTCACTTTCTGTTCTTTCTTCACCCACTTTTTACTCTCCAGCCCCATTGTCTTTGTTCATGAAGTTTCCTCTGCCATGGATTTGTTCATTGCTCCTGTCTCTAATTCTATCAGAATCTGTGAGATCCAGCACAGATGCCATCTCTTGTCCACTCTTCCAACCTGGGCTCACCCTCTTGCATGATCCCAAGGAACTTGGTGTGTGCTTCTGCAGTAGCTGCTCTCCTAATACCCGACACACAGTGTGTGCTCCATTAGGGGAGAGTCTAAGACCCTTTCATGGTGAACTTCCCTGCAGGGCTCCTAGGGGAGGCTATGCAGGAGCATGACATGAAATCTCTACAGGAGCTCCTATTCAAGGGGTGAGGGGATAAGAGAGGGGGAAGTGCTCACAGTGAAGGGGTGCTGAGGAGGGCAGGGCAGGGGCTGTGGAGATACCTGCTTCACTCTTCCTTTCCTTAGCAGCCACGTGACAGTCCTTGAGGATGATTTGGATTATACAGAACCTGAATCTGGGGTAGGCTAGTATGGGTAGGAGCAGTAGGGCTGCTGGATGGTGACCTACTCCAGGCCCTTCAGCCCCTGGATGGATAATACTGGATGGATGGCCAGTATTATCAAGTCAGAGGTGAGGGCAACTGGCAATCACTGCTGTCCACCTGCTAGGCTGGAATACACAGCTGGGAAGTTGCTGCTCTTCCTGGGCATAGGGGTGGAAGGGCTGGGAGTCTGGTTGGGTGGAAGGTTTAGTTATTGCCCCTCCTTTCCCAGGATAATGGATACTTTATTGTTTTTGTTTTTGATTTTTTTTAGATTTCTCCCATAATAAATTATTATACATTTAGTGACTTCCAACAACAAAGGCTTATTATCTAATAATTATGTAGCTCAGAAGTCTGACACAGTTCTCACTGGTCTGAAATGAGGGTGTTGGAAGGGTAGCCTTCCCTTCTGAAAGCTCTAGGGGAGAATCTGTTAACTTGCTTTTTGCAGCTTATAGAAGCTGCTCACATTCCTTGGCTTATCCCCTCCCCCATCTTCAAATCCAGCAACATTGCATCTCTCTGACTATTCTCCTGTAGTTACATTGCCCATGGATCACAGAAAGGGTCTCTGGTTTTAAGGGCCCATGTGATTAGATTGGGCCTCCTAGGAGTCTTGGATAATCTCTCATCTCAAGGTTCTTAACCTTATCTACATAAATCCTTTTCTCATGTAAGGCAACATATTTACAGGTTCCAGAAATTAGGATGTGGACATCTTTGGGGGCCATTTTCTGCCTATCATAGATACCAATGAAGATCTGGCAGATTTCCTTTTGGCTACATAGTGGGGCATTTTGAGGTTCTGGTCTGCTATGCTGGGTGGGGCACATACATAACCAGACAGAGGGACTGGAAGAAAGAGTAATGCACATGAAGTATATACTGTGTGAAGTGTATACTGTGTGCTCAGCTCTGTGTGAAGTGTGGTGCATGGGCTGTTCAGTCCTCACAGAAACCAGGTGAGCTACACCCACTTTATAGAAGCAGCAGAGGCTCAGTTAATTATCAAGGCTCCAAGTCTGGCTCTTTCCTGGATACCACATGTCCTCTTATGGGTGTGTGCCCAGAGAGAGCCCATATTAACCAGGGTGTTACTTTCTTGGGGATGTCTATGGAGTCAGTGGACTGTGTGAAATGTAGGCAGAGGACTGGCAGTCTGTCAGCACAACAGTCCTATACTATGAAAACATGGAAATATAGACCTTGAACCTGTGATGAGATGCTCAGGACAGCCTGAGGCTCTGGGAGGGATTAAGGTGTGTTCAACAGCTAGAATTTTCTATCCCTGGCAGAGAAGCAGTCACCCCTCCCACCCTAGGGATCCTTACGCCTATGTCTGAGCTGTGTGAGCATCTGTCTCTAGGATCTCTCCCTGGAGGTTACAGTGACACTAATCTTTACTTTTCATATATTCCACAATGAGATAAGATTAGCTTTTTATTTTTTAATTTTTAAAAAAGATTTTATCATTTTTAGAGAGAGGGAAAGGGAAAAGGCAGAGAGGGGGAGAAACATCAACGTATGGTTGCCTTTCACCTGTCTCGAGCCACGAACCTGGCTGGAGACCTGGCTTGCAACCTGGTTATATGCCTTGGCTGGAGGATTAGGTTCATGGCCTGAAAAAAACCTCATTGATGAATGTTATTTGAAAATGGCACTGAATCCTTGGGACCTAGGACAAATCAGTTTACTTTCCTGGTCCTCAGTTTTATCACCCCTAAAGTTGGTGTTATGATCCCCCAGGTTATCAAATATGAGAAAGATAAAAAGCAGGAGAAGTAAAGCTAACTTTTGATCATTCAGAGTAGGGGCCTTTTTCCTTTATTTGCCACTTGAGGAATTTCCTTCTACAATTTTTCCCCTCAGCCTGAGTCTTTCCTTTTTTTTATATCTTATACTTCCTTCCTCACACAGGGCCATGAAGGTCAACTTACCTGTTGGGTTCTGTCAGGTTGTGGGTCTGAGTGAGGCATCCATGGCAGGTGGGCGGTTCATCAGGCTGAATCAGAGCAGAATGATTGAGTTCTTACCTAGGCGGTCTGCTGCCTCCACACTGTTGGAGGCATGTGGCACATGGGCACATCCACTGCTCCCTTTCCTCGGGTCCTATACTACCTATCTTAGGAGACATGGAATTAACCTCTAGTGACTGGGATTCTTTTCTTACTGCCCCTCGCTCCCCTTGACAAATGTCATTCTGTAGGAAGAAATTTGGTCCTTTTAATGGCTTATTTCCTCACTGGAAGAGGTTTTTGGGGACAGTAGTCACGTTTATGAGAAAACTAGAAGCCAGTTTGAGTTTCTCATCAGTTCTGAAAAACACATGTTTGCTTTGGAAAGGATGGTTTATAGTAAGACTTGGGTAAGTGGGTAGAAGCCAGCCCCATGAACACTCCCAGGGCACCGGAGTGGCTACCAGCAGCCGAAGGGCTGAGAAGAGCCCTTAAAAGGGTACAGGCGGGATTAACAGGGGTAACAGCTACTTCAATTGTTCTAAGTAAGTGGTATTTAAAAACTTTCACTTCTCTTTAAATGCTGTAATTTTCAGGGACTTTGTAGATGGTCATGACTCACTTAGGGAAGGGCAATATTTCTATGCAGCTAAAAAGAAGTCTATCTCCTGTGCAGGGCAGGGAGATTTGGAGAGAGCCGGTGAGGGTGTGTGATGAGTTCCCGGGGTGGTGAGAACCGGGCTCTCCCTAGCTGGCCCGACCCTGCACGTTACCTGTGAGGTCTGAGCCTTCAGGTGGGGAGGCGGGGAGGGTGCCCTGCTGTGTGACCTTCAGACCCCTCTCCCTTCACCCCTGTTCCTAGAGAAGGGAGTAAAAGCCCCCCATCGCAGCCCACCTCCCCGGCCATCTTTGCTCGAGAAGCACCCACGCTGGAAGCATCGCCCCGGAAGCGGGATCCGCGGTGCCGCGGCTGTGGCCGCCCCACGTGTCCTTGCCCGGAAGTGCCGACCGGCCAGGCGAGGCCAAGAGGAAGTTCCGGGAGAAGCGGAGGCCGCTGCGGTGGAGGCAGCAGCTCCGGAGGTTCAGCGACTGGAGGAGAGGTGAGGCCGCTGGGCCGGGCCAGGCCAGCTCGGAGCCTATCAGCCGCATCCATCCTCCAGCTGTGTGGGTGGGGAGCAGCCCAGGAGTGCCCTCACCCTGCTGGGGGGTGGAGGTTCAATGCTCTGGTGAAAATGAGTGCTGCTTTCCCGGCTGCCCCCCACCCCCCATGGCCTTGCACAGCGGTTCTCTGTCCGCTGCAGCAGAGATGAATCCAGGTTAGTGGTAGTTCCTTAAAGCGGGTAAGGGAAACATGTTTATGTGTGTCAACCAATGGTGTTGGTGGCAGGGACATGGATGTGTAGAAAGTTAACAGAAGTAGGAGGCTGGGATAAAGGTTGTAAAGAACTTGATTTGCCAGAGCTTTCTCCATCACAGGTCAAAGAGAATTTCATAGTTTTATAGAGCTGGAAGCAGTTCTGTAGGAATGGGTTTGTTCAGCCCCCACACAGGGAGCATGATGACCACAGACTGTGTACGCACTCTGAGATGCCTGGCGGGTGGGTCACAGGAGGTGGTGACCCCACCTGGTCTGCAGGGCATAGGGCTGGTGGAAGAACTACACCTGAGAGGCTCATGATCCAGTATCTAATTCAGTTCAACCCAAACTTACTGAGTTCCTCCTGTGTTCTTGCTGTTGTGGTTTTGGTGAACCAGACATTGGCCCTCTGCCTTTATGGAGCTCATCGTCTAGGGGGAAAGCTGGATTTTGAGTTGATTATCTGCAAGTCAAGTGTAGGGTTCTGTGGGGATGTCCATGTGTGTGTGTTGGGAGGTTACTTCTTGTTGAGAGTGGGGGTTTAGGAAAGGCCTCCTGGAGGATGCTGAGTAGAAGCTTGAAAAAGTGCATCCCAATGAATAGAGCTCCTGAGTTTGGATCAGGAGATTCAGGGACCCAGTTCCTGCACAAGTGCCAATAATAAATGTTGAATGAATGAATAAATAACCGAACAAAGAGGGAAAGAGACCCAAGCAAAGGAAAGAGTATGAAAGCCTGGTGTGGGGAGAGAGCCTGTTAAAGAAGTCTAGATCAAGTAATTCTGGTTGGAGCCTGGGCAGTCAAAGGGAAGTGCGATGAGATGGGTCCAGAAAAGTAAACAGATGCAGTGACTGTGAGAGTCTTCTGTGGGAGGGAAGGAGGGAGTCACTGAAAGGTTTGAAGCAGGCATCCAATGTGCTGTGGGATTTGGACAGAAATTGGCAGCCAAATGGGACCTGGACGACAGGGACAGATCCTTTTGGGGTCCATGTTGTCTATGGTGTTTGATTCCTCAACCATCCTTCATTGGTGGAGGGATAAATTTATCTGTTTAGGACCTTTTTTCAGTCTGGGCTATTTTCTTTTAAGGTGGTCATGGAGTTGGGCCCTTTATAGCTGAGCTGAAAAGGACTAGGTCGTGGCCCCTCAGCTCATGCTGTTTTGACCTGGAATGTCTTGTGTGGTGTTCACACCAGACCTGAGCTGGGGGAGGGGAGAGAGCCAGAGAACCAGAGTGGACTCTTCCTGGCTTGGCTGTGCCTTTGTGTATGGTTGGTAAGGAGGCTTCCTGCCTGAGAATGCCTAGAAGCTAACGATAAGCAAGTCTTAGTTGGGCCTTCTCGCACAGAGTTTTAATAACTCCTAAACAAAGAACCAAATAGACAGGGGAGAATTGCCCAATGTGTGTTAGTCTTAGTGTTTGATTTTGGTTTTGCTGTAGTAGTGGTAACTTATTAACATAAAGACCATGCTGGTCCTAAAGAAGGGAGATGAAATGAAGCTATGCCGGCATTGGGGGCCTTGGAGTATCCAGTGGCTCCTGCTGTGCCCTGAGACTCTTTTCCTTTGCCTCCTAGTGCTATGGTGCCACAACTCCAGGCCCCTGTTCTGGACAGGCACATCTCTGCTGAACTGCGGTTCCCTCGCCCTGGACACTCCCACCACCGCCAGATGGTAGCCAGCAGTGCCTCCCTGTCTCTCTGGACTCCTGTGTTTTGGGTGCTGGGTCTGGCTTTCCAAACAGAGACACCCCTTCTGTAATGATTGGAGGAGCCAGGCTAAGACCCTGACCCCTTGGACTGGAAGGTTTGCCATTTCTGTCCTCTACGCTCTGGGCTGGCCTTGATAATCCTAAATTGGGAAATGTTCAGAACCAAAGCCATTGTTGATTCTTCTCTTTCCAAGGAATGCCATTGGGTTATCCAACAATCCCTGGGGTAGTGTTTAGTTTTGTGACATAATGAGCTGTATGAAAATAATTAATTGAAAATGAATTATGTATAAATAATTAAATACCGGTTTTTGTGTATAGACTTTTCCCCATAATGTGTATGTCAGAGAAATAACTCTTTTTGCTTACACCCCCTGACCACTATCACTACTTCATTCTTGGGTCCTACTCTTGGGCCTGCCTCCAACTTTGGATCCTGACCCTTCTTTCTGTCCTTCCTGCTGCTCCTTCTTCCCATTTACACCTGGTTCTGGATGCAGGGGTGTCAGTCTTTGTTCTGCTCATCTCTATTCATGGTCTGGTGAGTAGGGCTTCCTGCACTCTGAGATGTGTAATATGTGAGTGTGTCATTGACATGCTTGTCAGGTGCGATGCAAGAGAGTGATTTTCAAATGCTCCCCTCTCCTGCCTTGTTATCTATCTATCTATTTATTTATATATTTATGTATCTTCCAAGTAAAATCTTATGGGAGATCTTTATATAAAATGAGTAAGAGTAGAGTTGCCCCAGTTTAGTCTGAAATGGGAACTTTCAGCCCTGACAAGTTGATCCAGGTCCCTCTTCCCCTACCCTTACCCTGCTCCCACCAGGGTCTCCCACTGTGGCAAGGTTTCCTTATGGTCCTCCTGTGCCTCACAACCCAGAGGGGTCTTTCCAGGACTTGGGTGGGACCAATAGGAAGTAGGTGTCTTTGTTCCTAACCTGGTTTAAAGTTAGCTTGATTGTCTGGGCTTGCAGCTCTATGGTTTTTGCTTCCTTTCCAGAGACTTTCTTGTAGTTCATTCTCATTCATTTCCTGGGCCCAGAAGATCTTTTTTTTTTTTTTTTTTTAAAGATTTTATTTTATTATTTTTAGAAAGAGGGGAAGGGAGAGAGGCAGAGAGGGAGAAAGACATCAATGTATGGTTGCGTTTCATCTGCCTCCAGCCACAGACCTGACTGGAGACCTGGTTTGCAACCTGGTTATGTGCCCTGGCTGGGGAATCGAACCCGTGACCTTTGGGTTTGCAGGCCAGCGCCTTATCCAGAAGATCTTTGAGGGTATCATGGAAAGAGTGGCGTGATGGCCCTCAGGATATTTTGCACTCCCTGTACTGCAGGGGTAGGAGCACTAAACTTACCCAGATTCTCTTGCTGTTATAACTATGATTCCCGTAATGAGATATAGTTGTGTGAGACTGGAAGGCAGAGGAGGCAGAGGACTTATTTTTCAGAGGTGGTGGCAGTTATGTGCAGGTTCCAGCAGACACAAGTTTGTGCAGGAACTAAGCTCTGAAACCCACTGTTTAGTCTCCTGCTCCATGAGCCTGGTGTAGTGAGTTACACATTTTCTGCGGCTTTCTGACCTTAGATTACAGCTGCCTAATGTCAGCCCTCTGACTTCTGCAGCTCAGCCATCCCCAGAGTTTACTGTACCTGTTCCTGCTTGAAACACTGAGTAGTTTCTGGTGTCTGTATTGAACTCTGAATAGAAGTGGTGCTCCCTGCTAGTCTGTGACTTGAGTCTGTTCTTCACTTTGATAGGTGTGGGAACAGAGGTGGGGAGGCAGAGGTAGGAGTGTTGGATTACTACTGTGACTGACTCGGTTATTACAACTTTCTGGAAAGCAGTGGTTGGCTTTCTGCAGAAGCACACAACCTAGTGGGCATTCCCAGTTTCTTGGCTCATGTTATGGCCAAGGTCAAGCAAACAGACACTTGTTGGCAGGGTTGACACAAAATGGTTTGCCACACTCCTCCTTAGCAGTGGCCCAACTAACCCTGCTTTTGAGGTGGCAGGGTCAAGTGGACCTGGGTGGCACTTTGCCAGAGTTCACACAGGCTCATCCTAAAGCCGAAGGGGAAAATTCCTCAGCATGGGACAGGGCCTGCCTGCATTTTGCTGAAAGCACAGGCTCTTGTAAGGATCGCAGTACAGCCACATAGAGTTGGGGAACAAGTGCCTTGGGCCAGGGTCTTATCACCCTGCTCATTTGCTGCTGGTTGTCAGGGTCACTCACTCACCTCCCATGATCAAGGCTCTGAGTTGCCTTCATCTGGTGCAGTGTGACAGAAGCGCATGCCAGGACTTTCATGTTGGTGTGGCAAGGAAGGAAGCCTGTGTGGATAAGGGAGTGCGGGGTTCTGGCTGCCCAGGGGGCCTCTCAGGAGACCAAGGGGAAGCTTCCTGGATCTCATTTGGGGGAGGGGAGCAGGTTTCAGAGGTGGGTGCCGAAACCACTGCTTTTACATCAGAGCTTGATTTACCAACAGAAAGAAAAACTCAAAAACACTTTATTTTAGGTTATAAGAGAAACAAAAGCCCCACTTACTACCCTTAGATCAGGAGTAATGCTGTTTTGATCACATGTAAGTTACACAGACTCTTCTTTTTCAAAGCTCTCTGGCTGCTGCTTTTTCTGCACAGAGGTGCCCCTTTCACTCATTCAGCTGGCAGAGCAAAGCCGACCCCTTGGCAATCCAGTAATCTTTGGACCTCTTGGAGGGTAAAAGGACGGTTACCACAAAGTTGGTTGAATGACCTAGTTAAGGATAAAGGGAAAAAAGATTATCATTAAAGAATAACCCCTAATACTAAGAGTACAGTACTTGGAGTCAGGACCCTGTCTCCAATGATGATGGGCAAATAGTGCTCTATGGATTTCAGTTTTATGTTCTATAAAATGAAGATGCTAGAATAAATGATCCTTTAGGACCTGTCTAGAGTAGACTTTGCATAACCTTATGGATTATCTGTCAAGTTCTCCGCATTCTGGGAGCACTGGACTAGAATCAGGCCTGAGCTTGCAGTGGGATGCATTTGATAGGTTGGGCATCCATTTATTTGCTCATCTGTTTGTCCATCTGTCCATCCATCCATCCATCCATCCATCCATCCTTTGTTCCACCCCACAGTTAGGCAGTGGGGCCCCTGGAATGACTAAGTACAGTCATAGACATGTTGTCCTCAGCTTTGTGATATCTGAAATAAGGGCTCACTTTTGGAGTTTCTTCATTCTTTGTGAATGGGCCAGGACCAAGGTGAGAAGAGGGTCCTGTTCTCTACACAGGAGTTGCTGTTTTTGGCACTACATTTATAGCAAACTGTCTGTGCCGAAGTTGGGGAATGTGGTGGTGTCCCCTGGAGAGGACCCGTGAATCTCCTTTCTCTTAACCTTTGTATCCATTCCCTGCATGGTGCCTGGCAGGGGCTTGAGTGATGTTCTATAAATACATTTGCAGTCTCTATGTATTTAACCATGAGTTTGATTCAGGATTCAATGGTAATATGTATCTCAAGTCTCTTTCCATTGGTAGGTTACTCCTCTGTTCCTTTTGCCACCCCCTTGTAATATATTGTTTGAAACAAACAGGCTGTTTGGCCTGTAAAGTTTTCCAGAGTCTAGATTTTGCTGACAACATCCCTATAGTGATTTTAAACACATTCCTTTGATGTTGTAAAAGGTTGATTAGATCTAGAGATGTGATCACATTAAGGTTGAGCTTTCTGGCAAGAATACTTCACTGGTGGTGTGTATGTCCATCAAGAAATATTTTATGTCTGATTGCTTTCCTTTTCTTTTTATTAATTAAAATTTTTTTTATTATTCTTAGAAAGCAGGGAAGGGAGAGAAGCAGAGAGGGAAAGTGGCATCAATGTATGGTTGCCTTTTTCACCTGCCTCCAGCTGTGGACCCAGCTAGAGACCTGGCTTGCAACCTCATTATGTGCCTTGGCTGGGGAATCCAACCAGTGACCCCTGGGCTTGAAGGCCAGTGCCTTATCCACTGAGATACCAGCCAGGACTGATTGCTTTTCCTTTTTGGGATATAGCAGCTATTGATGATTACTACTTAAAACCATGATTTCATTAGGGTTAATAATTTTAAAATTTAATGGTAGATTAGGTATGTACAATCAATATGTGATTTAATTTTTGTTTGTAGCATGAGACAATGGTAAAACTAATTTTCCCAGAACTATTTATGGAATAATCTCTCTGTTCCCAACCAGTTTTAAAGGATGATGTGACTCTGTGTCAGGTTCCCAATTATGCACAGTGTATTGCTGTACTTTCCATCCAGTGCGCTTAATGATCTATTTGTTGAGTCACGTGCCATTGCAACATCATTTTAATCACCACCTTATCTGAGTTCCTCTTGCCAAAAAGACAGAAGTCCTATTGGAATTGTAGCCAATAATAAGACAAATGAGTCAATTAAAAAATGGGCAAAAGATTTAAACAGACACTTTATCAACGAAGATATAAATAAGTATCAGAAGAAAAGATGGTTTGTGTCATCAATCTACCATTTCTCTGAAAAGCTAATTGTACTAAGTGGTGATGAGCATGTGCAGGAGCTGGAACCTAACCCACTGCTAGTGGGAATGTTAAATGGTACGGCCACTTTGGAAAACATTTTGGTAGTTTCTTGAAAAGTTAAACATATACTTACCAGTTAAACATATACAATCCAGTAATTTCATCCTAGTTATTGATCCAAGATAAATAAAGTATATATCCACACCAAAACTTGTATATACTATTGTTAATTTTAAAATATACTTTTTAATACTTTTTAGATTTGTTATAGGAGTGGGTGATCAGGTATATAATAGGAGTGTCTGTTTTAGTTTTATCTTAGAGAAAATGCTTTGAAGATTTTATTAGAATAATACATATCACCAATATCTACATTCGCCATTCAAATGGGAAACTTTTTAAAGTTTATTTTTTGCCCTCATGATCTCCCGTATTTCTGTCATGTGGAAATTTAGTTCCACATTATTATTAAAATCATAAAAAAATATTTTGTTCATTATTTTCAGAGAGAGGGAGAGACATCAATGTGTGGTTGCATTTCACCTGCCTTCAGCCACAGACCTGGCTTGCAACCTGGTTATGTGCCCTGGCTGGGAATTGAACCAGTGACCTTTGGGTTCGCAGGCCGGTGCTTTATCCACTGTGCCACCGACCAGGGTTAAACTCATTTTTATGGTCAAACTTTTTTTTCTAAGATTTTATTTTTAGAGAGAGGGGAAGAGAGGGACAAAGGGAGGGAGAGAAACAACAATATGTGGTTGCTTCTTGTGCAGCCCCAACTGGGACCTGGTTCGCAACCCGGGCATGTGCCCTGACTGGGAATCAAACCAGGGACCCTTTGGTTCACAGGTTAGGACTCAATCCACCAGCCACACCGGCCAGGGCACATTTTTAAAGAGTAAACTCTGTGTGTGTGTGTGTGAAATAGCGGGTCAGTGGTGATTAATTTAGAGCCTTGTATGTCCAAGACAGTCTTTGTTATACTTTCCCTTGTGGATGATAATTTGGTTGCATTTCCAATTTTTGCCTTGGGCCTTTGAAGATGCTTCTCTATTATCTTTTCATATGTACTGTGGATAATGAGATATGTGGGGTGTCAGTCTGATGCTCTGGAATTTTAATTTCAGCATGTTAATATATTTTATTTCTTTGTTTTGAGGATTTTCTTTACCTCTGATAGTCTTGTTTATGTTTTAAAAAATTATCCTTAACAGAATTTTGTGAGATCTTTTAATTTGAGGACCCAGGTGTTTCTTCTTTTATGGGATATTATTAGCCATTATTAAAAAAATATTATTACTCTTCCATTTTGCCTACTTTCTTTTAGATTGCTTATGAGATAAGTGTTGGAAAGTTTGGCTTTTGCTGTGCCCCTTTGTAAAAAAATTGCATTGTATAGTATTCTGAGAGATTTCCTCAGCTCATTCTCCTTGCTGGCTGTCTGCATCCAGTTCTTCAGCTTATCTGTTCATATGGATTTCTTTCTATCTGGTTCCTTTTCTCAGGGCTGTATCTCAGTTTCAGGTCTACTCAAATTTCCCTTTTTGCAGCAAGGCATTCCATTTAATAATTTACTTTAAAATCCGTTGAGTCTCAATGGATTTGGTGAGAGAGAGGTTTTAGTGCCTAATCAGTCCCTTATTTTAAAATTAGAAATCACTACTCAATAACTCAATTTTCTACTCATTAGACTAAAAGAAACAAGTATTAATCTTAAAATACCAATTTATACTCCATATTAAACAGAATTTGCAGCATTTATAAGTTTGTATAAGTTGCCTCATTGTAATCCTTGCTAATTGGCCCAAGATCTCCTTTGGGCCCATTAGCTATGCATAAAGCTTAGTGTTTGGGCTTTGTAGTTTGCATTTGGTCATTATTTGTACCAGTATTAGAGCATTCTCACCTGTGGTTGAGAGTGTTCCTGCCCGGGCTCCAGTTTTATAAAGTGGGGAGTGGTAAAGTGTTGGGCATGGCTCATAATTTTGTTGAGGTTCAAAATGCACCACAGGCAGCACTGGATTCATCTGTCCGGGCAATGCATCTTCTATCACCATCTCATTATCGTCCCATCGAGAGGCATCCATGAACATTCCGTGAACGAGAACACCATCCTCAGGAGAAGGCAACTGAAACAGACCCAGAAGTTTACAGCTGAGAAGAGGAGAAGGCGATCAGCAGCTGTGGACCATCTCCTCTGCCCCGCATCCTCCTCAGTTCATTCTAAGAACCACTCTACAGATTGCTGTTATTACTCACATTCAGGAGAGAGAATACTGAGGCTTCGAAAGGCAGAATAACTAGTTTCTCAGTTTAACACCAAATCTCACACTCCACCAACATGTCTAATAGGGGATACCCTTGGGAAACACATTCATGGGCTTCAGACGATCCATAATAACAGTGGTTAAGACTTTGCCCTTCTTTTGGGAAGCAGATGGGATAGAAAGGCTGTGATTATCATCAGTTACTTTTTAGCAGGTCTTTCAAGGATATGGGAGCAGATCTGAGTAGAATTACCCAGGAGCAACTCCTTACTAATACCATGATGATTTAAAAAGAGATTTTACTTATTTTTAGAGGGGAAAGGAGGGAGAAAGAGGGAGAAAAATATCAGTGTGGGAGAGACACATTGATTGGTTGCTTCTAGCACACCCCCAAGTGGGGACTTAACCCTCAACTCAGGTATGTGCCCTGGCTGGGAATCAAATTGGTGACCTTTCAGTTGCAGGCTAGTGCTCAGTCCACTGAGCCACACCAGCCAGGGCAACCATGATGTTTTAAGGCAGGTTTAGTTAGTTCAAGCCACTCACCTCAACTCCACAGATTGATTAATGAATATTGGCAAGAACAATCTGGAACAAAACTTTGATTTTATGGCACATGTAAAAAATTATAAGGCCCACTGGGATGGACAGGTGCTTTGAGGCCTCCCACACCAATATCTCAGCACATCTAAGCTGGGCAGCTCAGCTTGGCAGCAGTGGTTCACACCCCTGGCTGTATACTGGTACCACCAGGGGAGTTTTAAAAAAATAGTGATGCCTGATGTGTTGGGGGTAATCTTACGGGGATGTGGCTTTTAAAAAGTGCAGTAGGTGATTTTAACATGCAGTCAAGGTTGAGAATCACTAATATTCTAGCAGTGGTTCTCAAATTCCGGTGTGCTAAGAACCCTGTGTAGGACCTATAAAAATACACAGATTTCTGGGTCTCAGCCCAGAGTTTCTGATGCAGTAGATCTGGAAAGAGCCCTTGGAATTTGCATTCTGATAAGTTCCTATGTGACGCTGATACTGCTGTTCTGCTGGTTGGGGGGCCACACTTTCAGAGCATCTGTTCCAGAAGTAAGCTGTGAGCAAAAAGTTTAAACTGTATCCTTTGTGCATTCCTATTAATTCTTTTTAAAAAAGTATATATTTTATCGATTGCTGTTATAGTTGTGCCATGTTTTCCCCTTTGCCCTCCTTCTTCAAGTACCCCTCTTCCCACCAGCAACAGCCCCTGCCCCCCACCTTAGTACATGTCCACAGGCTGAGTACTTTGGCTTCTCCATTTCTTATGTTATTCTTATCAACCCTGTCTTTTTTGTACCTACCAGTTATGCTTCTTAATCCCTATATCTTTCCCCCAATTCTCCTTCCCCTACCCTGCTGAAAACCCTCCATACAATCTCCATATCTGTGATTCTGTTCCTGTTCTGGTTGTTTGCTTTTTAGATTCAGTTATTGATAATAGTGAGTTGGTTATTTATTTATTTTTAAAAGTTTATTATTTTTAGAGAGAGGCAGAGAGGGAAAGAGAGACATCAGTGTATGGTTGCCTTTCACCTGCCTTCAGCTATGAACCTGGCTGGAGACCCAGCCTGCAACCTGGCCATGTGCCCTGGCTGGGAATCGGACCAGTGACCCCTGGGTTCACAGGCCAGTGCCCCATCCACTGTGCCACCAACCAGGGCATGAGTTGGTTATTTTAATGTTCATAGTTTTGATCTTATTTTTCTTACATAATTCCCTTAAACATTTCAGGTATTAATGGCTTGGTAATGATGAACTCCTTTAGCTTTACCTTGTCTGGGAAGCACTTTATCTACCCTTCAGTTCTACATGATAGCTTTGCTGGATAGAGTAATCTTGGTTGTAGGTTCTTGCTTTTCATCACCGTGAACACTTCTTGCCAGTCCCTTCTTGCCTGTACTGTTTCTTTTGAGAAATCAGCTGATAGTTTTATGGGAACTCCTTCTGTAGGTCACTCTGCTTTTCTCTTGCTGCTTTTAAGATCCTCTCTTTAATCTTTGGCATTTTTATTATAATATGTCTCAGTGTGGTTCTCTTTGGGTCCAACTTGTTGGGGATTCTGTGTGCTGCATGGACTGGTATGTCTATTTCCTTTACTAAGGAAACTTTTCCTTTACCAGGAAAGTTCTCTTTCATTATTTTTTCAAATAAGTTTTCAATTTCTTGCCCTTCCTTTTCTCCTTCTGGGATCCCTATGATTCGGATGTTGACACTTTCATAGATCTCCGATTCGGATGTTGGCACTTTCATAGATCTCCAACAGTGATCTTAGTTTCTTGTCTTTTTAATTCTTGTTTCTTCACTGTGTACTATTTGATTGTTTATTTCTTCTTTATGTTCCAAGTCATTGATTTGAATCCAGGCTCCTTTCCTTCACTGTTGGTTCCCTGTGGATTTTTTATTTCACTTAGTGTAGATTTCATTTCTTTCCTTCTGCATTTGCTATACTCAACCAGATCTCTGAACATCCTTATCACCAGTGTTTTGAACTCTGCATCTGACAGGTTGGTTATCTCTGTTTTGCTTAGTTCTTTTTCTGGAATTTTGATCTGTTCCTTCCTTTGGGCCATACTTTTTTGTCTACTCATTTTGGCAGCCTCCCTGTGTTTGTTTCTATGTATTAGGTAGAGCCACTATGACTCCTTCTCTGAGGGCACCTGTTACGTTGTAAGGGTGGAGCCATAGGCATTGATCAGTGACCCCTTTCATCACTTTGTGGCACTATATGTGGGGGAGGGGTCAGAGAGGGAACAATGCTACTTGCTTGGCACTCACCCTTTTTCAGTCACTTCACCCACTTCCCATATGTGATTGGCATGCCCTCTAGCTGCTGCCCTAGTGGTGGTACCCACAGTGGGCGGGCTTGTGTACATTCTAGGACTGTGGGGCCCTCTAAATGGATTATTCTGAGAGATGGGCAGCTGGTGTTTGAGAATTGCTTATTGTTGTAGGACCCCCAATCCCCACATTGAGTTCAGAACCAAATTAGTTTCTGAAGAAATAAAACAGTATTGCTTTTAAAAAGATGCCTACAAATTATACTAGGTAGTTCCCTTCTGGTCATTGCTAATTGGGGAGCTCACCTTGAGGAGTGTGAGCCCGATCTTGCCTGTCATGCACCTACAGATGGGAGGAGGAGGGGTAGGGATGGTTGGGCAAGATATTGAATTAACAGTGTGACAGACACTACTTTGCAGTAACAATAGTCAGGGAGACAGTACCTCCAGGTCCATGGGCAGTTCTTGGCCAAACTTCACTTTCTTAGCAGCTTCTATAACCTCAGCTTGATCCCGATAGGCAGTAATCATATTGTACTTGAAACTCAGCTCATCTATAGGCAAATTGTATTTCCGAGCATGATTTTGAAGAGTTCCTGTAAATATAAAAATTTGGAAAAATAGGTCTTCCAAACAAGACCACAACTGCTCAAACACAGCCCCCACCTGCCGCAGCCAGGTTGCTCTACCATTAGCGATCTTCCTCTCCATGGAGGAGAGTCTGCCCTTAACAGCTTATTCTGAACTAGTTAATTGGGACAGGAAGCCCGCGAGTGATGTTGGGATGGGATGGGCAGGATGGTCATGGTTGGGAAGAGAGGGAAGAAGACTAAGTTTGAAGTGCACTGCTCTACCTATGAGGGAGACAAACCAGTGAAGGAGTTTCAGAGCCCAATCTCCATAATTTGACAGTCTCACCCAGCTGTTCTTGTATGGGCTGTTTATTAGGGATTTAGAATGAGAGAGATTAAGGGCTCAGCTGATTAGCATATAGTAGCCTAGAGGCTCTGGCCCACTCAGGGGCTCTCTAGCAGGAATCCCAGGAATACTCCCCTCCACCTGGGTTAATGATGGGATAGCAAGAGTATTTTTTAAGTTAACTATAATTTAAAAAGAACTTTTTTAAAAAAGAGTATTTTTTTTTTTAGAGGAAAGGAAGCTACTTAGAGTTGGGGCCAGAGCACATGGAGAGCATGTAGTGCCCTTGAGCACATCATATGGGGAATTGAGACACATTGTGTGTGTTCACAGGGGCAAGTGGTGCTTGCACTTGCACAACCTGAGAGGGGCAGGGATTAGGTTTTATTGGACTTGCCTATGATCGATTGTCTCATGATTAGGCCATTAGCAGCCATGCCATTTTGCCAGTTTCCAGAGACCCAGTGTATGACAAATCATGATCTCCCCTGTGGGATTTTTTTTGTAGGGAAAGCACTCATACCTGTTAGAAATCCTTGAGGAAAGAAGAAACCAGAGATCCAGAAGGACTTGGGCTGTCCCCTTTTGAGCCACAGCTACAGGAGAAACATCACACCAAATAAAATGTACTGTTTTCTGAGATGTAGTTTGTCATTTAAACCAAAGTTATAATCTAGAGGGCCTCTCAGGAGGTGGAATCTACACCAGTCCTGAACTAGTCACCAGCCCCATTCTCAGCACCTGCCCTGTCTCCCTTCCTCACCCAGCAAGCAGCCTCACCACAAACCCAGAGGGTATAGGAGAGGAGATGGTTATTACAGAGGGTGTAGGAGAGGGAGATGGCAGAGAGGTCACACCTGGCAGTGTGGACCCAGTTCAGATTGGTTTCGTACCCCATGGTGGGATCCTATGAACTAGATCTGAAACTTCAAAGATGGCATTAAATTAAAATGGGATGTTAGGATAAGGGCTAGGACAAACTGCATTATAATTAGTGATATTGGACATGCTGCCATTCTGAAAATTTCTGTTTCTTTGGGCTTGGATGATTCCTCAAGGATTGTTGTTGATATTTTAATTAGCTAGGGCTTCCTAAGGACCTTAGGGCCAACTGTGTCACTAAATTTATCAAACCTCAAAGAAGAGCATTTTCTTACATCTACAAATGCCGTCCTCAGAATAAGGTCTTTGACCCATGATCCTAGTGGTTTCAGGGACGGGTAGGCTGTGTTGGACCACAAGGAGGGAACCTGGTTGTTGATGAAACTGTTATACACCTTTTCCATTTCTTCAGACATCACCACGAGTCCAGCAATGGCTTTGTTGAGAGTTTCTAGAGAAGTCTAAAAGAACAAGAAAGGGTTGATGACCTTTACAGATATAATTAACAAGTAGGAATGATACCCATTCATGGTGGCAGGTGCTATCCTGGGCTGAAAGGCCCTCTTGCTGGGTTCCATCCTGTCTGCACATCATCTACTGGATCAGACCCTTCAATCTTTCATGCATTTTTACATGTAACCATGGGGTATAAGATGTGGGGTGGGGACCGTTCAAATAGTTAGTAGCAGAATTCAATGAAGTGGAAAGAAGGGAAGGAGACATGTCTCCAGAAGCCTAGAGAGATGGTTTTGAACAATGCCACTGTTCAGCTTTCCTCTAGGCTGAGGGAAGAAGGGCCTGATGGTTATAGTCATTTGGGAACCATGAAGGAGGGGTGAAGATGTAGAAGCTACATCATACTTTTCTAGAGGGTGTCCACAGAAAAGGGAGATTCTTAGATGAGACCAATCCTTTAGCTGATACCAGAGAGCATACTAGAGATCCTCTGCGTCCTAGAAATAGTTATGACATGTCCCATATCCTCCCCTCACTTCAATAAAAAACAGAGACCGTCAGCAGGCATGAAAGTACAGGGTAATGTTTGCCATCTGAATGAAGATGAAGGCAGGGCAGGTAGATTGGAATGGCCCACTTAGGAAGTGCTCTTCTCTGATTCCTGCTTGCTTTGTAGGCTGCTGCTTCCTGGGCTCCTCCCCTTCCTACTTCCATGAGGTGAATTCCTCTACGATCAGTGGACATTACTGTTGACCTCAAGAAGTGACCAAGGGGAGAATGTAGAGGCACATTCAAATATTTGTGGAAGATTTAGTATATGTGAGGCACTAGGGAAACAGAGGTGACTAATAATACCAGTTTCCTTTTATTCAAGAAACTAATTTTCCATTGGGGAGCTTTACTCATGGAATGGTAATTATAAAACAATGTGGTAAGTACAGTGACAGAGACAGAACCAGAAATGATGGAGCCCTGAGGAAGGGAAAGGAAGATTTTATGGAAGAAGTGATTTAGATTTGTCTGTCTTTAAGTAGGTGATGTGGAAGAGGCAAGAGATGAGCAACATCCATCTCCTCTTCTTCCTTTGAACAATAGTGTCCCCTCCCCACTTAGTTTTCGGTGAGAACAGAGCAATTTACCCAGTGACTCTATTTCTTATCCAGGCTTGCAGCTGGGGTGTGTCCATATGGCTGAATTGTTTGCAACTTCTGGTTCACATTTTTATGAGGAAGCTGCTTTCTCTTTTTCCCTCTACCGACTGGCAAAAGGGAAAAATTGGAGCAGCCACCTTAGATCCAGAAGTGGAGGTACCTGATAAGGCTAGAAGGTTCAACCCTCCAGCTGGATGAACTCAGAAAGCAAGATCAACTACCTGCCCAAGACAGGGCTCCCTCTGGGCAGTTAGCTGAGAGGCAAGTGAATTCCCATCTTGTTTTGGTTGCCATGGGGGTCTTTATCACAGCAGGTTAATCAGTGTCCTGATTCACTCAATATAGAAGGTGATAATCCCTGACCTGGCTACCTGGCATGCTGACCCTGGTGTATATCTGCTATAGTCCTAAGGTGAGGACTTGATATATTCGGGTGCAACTGGGTCCCCCAAACTCACAAGCCCTGGTGTTGCTGGCCAACCAGCAACATTCAGAGACTTTGTTTTCCTAATAGGGGACAGATGGCCTTTCTCTTTAAAAGATTTACCTTGACTTTCAGTCAAGATGGAGGCATAGGTAAACATGCCTCATGCAACCACAGAAAGAATTACAACTAGACCTCAAAATAAATAACACCCAGAACCATCAGAAAATTGAGCTATGTGGAAGTTTGACAACCAAGGATTTAAAGAAGTCACATTCATCTAGATGAGTAGGAAGGCTCGAGATGCAGGGTGGTATGGGGAGGTGTTAATGGAACAGGCAGTCCCACATTCACATGTGGTGGATAAAAAATTGAGAGGGATGCCTTGGGAGAAAGCGATCCCAAACCCAGGCTAGGTCGTACAGCCAAGAGTTCCAGTGCCAGGAAGATAAATCTCCATAACTTATGGTTGTAAAAGCCAGTGGGGGTTGGGGTGGCAGAAGAAACTGCCAGATTTTCAGGAGACTCTGCTTAAAGGGCCCCCATGAACTTAGAACATCTACAGACCCTCCCCTTCTGACATTCAGCGCCAGGGCAATAGCTGAAAGGGCAGCTGAAGTGACTGGGAAACAGGGTGAGTGTTGCGCAAAACTTCAGAAGTCAGGAAGTGGCACTGTCTCCTCTCAGAGCCCCCTCCTCACCTCAGAAAGCCACAAAGTAGTGAAACAGGTTGTCCCACCCTGGCAGTTACCTAAGGCTCCATCCTACATGATTCATATACCTTTTCTATAATGTCACACTACTAAGACAGGGAGTCAAAGCAGCTCTACTTAATACACAGAAACAAACACAGGGAGGCTGCCAAATTGAGGAGACTGAGAAATATGGCCCAAGTGAAAGAACAGAACAGCCCTGGCTGGTGGCTCAGTGGATAAGGTGCCAGCTTGCAAACCCAAAGGTCTCTGGTTCGATTCCCCAGTCAAGGTGCATAACCAGGTTGCAAGCCAGGTCTCCAGCCAGGTTCTTAGCTGGAGACAGGTGAAAGACAACCATACATTGATGCTTCTCTCCCTTTCTTCTTCCCTCCCTGCCCTTCTCCCTGGAAATAATTAATAAAACCTTAAAAAAAAAACAACAAAATTTCAGGAAAAGAACTAAAGGAAATGAAGACAACTTATCAATACAGAGTTCAAAACACTGGTGATCAGGATGCTCAAAGAATTCACTGAGTATGGCAACAACATAAAAAAACAAAACAAAAGCCAGGAAGAGATGAAGGTTACAGTGAGTGAAATGAAAAATCTACAATGAACCAACAGTGGAGGGGATGAAGCCGGGACTCAAATCAATGATTTAGAAAATATAAAGAAGAAATAGCATTCAACTAGAATAGCAAGAAGAAGAAGAAAAGCTCTTCTTTGTAGGCTCTCAGCTGCATGCTGGTCATTTACAGCACCCAGCAGAGTTCCTGGAATACAGGTGGCAATCAACAATTTGTGAAATAAAGAAATGGATGTCTCACTGGCCAGTATCCTGCTGATTCTGTCTTAAAGAAGACCTGAGAGGTGCAACACAGACTGCACTAAAGCTCCAGAAAACCCTTACAATGTGGTTTCAGGACATGTAGGGGATCCAGCTGCTGAAGAAACCCACATCACTACCCAGTGTCCTGCTACATCCATGCCTGGATGTGGTTGGGGGAGTCAGAGACCCCAGGAATGCAACTGACCAACCTCAGGTGGTAAAATTGCACAAGCCCACAGATGACTGATCACTCAGTGGCAGCTGCTGGCAAAGCAAGATAGGTTCCGGCAAGATGGTGGAGGAGTAAGTAGAGCTGCACCAAACTCTTCCCAGGTTGCAGCTGGAATTACTTTTTTGGTGAAGAAGTCAGTTGGAATTACCAACAGAACACCAGCTGGAAAGAAGTCCACAGACAGAACAGAAGAGGCTGCTTCATCACAACATGACTGGTAGGAATTGCAGAAACACAATAGGGCTGGCTGGGCCCCCACCGGAGGCAGCAGCTGAAGGGACAGAGCTGGGGGCTCCACCTGAGAAGGGTGGGTTCTGGCTCCCAGCTGGGTGTCACAGCTACAGCAACATAGCGGAGAGTAGAGCAGCAACGAGCTGAGAAGGGTGAAAAGTCATGAAGTTTACTAGCCTGAGAGAGCGCTGGAGACTAAGAACTACTAGGATGACCAAAATGAAAATACATTGGCACCCCCCTACCCTGGGCTCCAGCAGAGGGAGGGCAGAGAGGACTGAAGACACGTGGGGAGAATTTGTGGTGGTGGCTTGAAGGAGAGAAGTGGGGAAGCGGCTGTGGGGATCCCGGTGCTGACTCATTGCCCACACCTTAGGTGGACTGCACAGCACCAAGCGGCTTCCCTATTAGGGTCCTCATAGTCCCACCCACTGCAAGCAATCTATAATGTCACACTGCTAAGACAGGGAGTCAAAGCAGCTCTACCTAATACACTGGATTATAATTGAACCTCTTTTTCTAGCCCAGCAGTGCCTGAGTTAGATAGCTGATTCATTAATTTACAACTGAATTGGTCTGTCACCCCAAGCTGCATCTGAGCCTGGTGGTGGGTCACAGATTGATAGAATTACAACTAAATCAATCCTTCCAGCCTAGCAGTTCGTTAGCCAGGCAGCTGATCACAGGCCGATTGGATTACAACGAAACCTGAAAATGGGGAGAAAAAGAAATAGTCCATCACCAAAAGGAAAGGAGGAATCCCCAGAAAGATCACTAAATGAAAGAGGCAAGCAAACTATCAGATATGGAATTCAAAATAATGATGATAGAGAAGCTCAGTGAGCTCAGCCAGCTCAAAGAAAACTACAGACAACTCCAGGGGAACTACAAAGAACTCCAAGGAAGCTACAAGGAACTTACTGAGAGCTACACCAGCATTAAAAAGGACATAGAAACCATCAGTAAGAGCCAGGAGGAAATAAAGAATACAATTTCTGGATTGAAGAATACAGTAGAAGGAATCAGCAGCAGGCTAGAGGAAGCAGAGGATTGGATCAGCGAGCTGGAGGATAATATAGAAAAATATTCCAAGACAGTGCAACAGAATGAAAAAAGGCTGAACAAGAATAAAGAGATTTTAAGAGAGCTGCAGGATAACATGAAATGCAATAATATCTGTATCCTAGGGATACCAGAAAAAGAAGAGAAACAAGGAATGGAAAACCTGTTCAAAAAAGTAATGATAGAAAATTTCCCTAACATGAGTGAAAATGTTACTCAAGTTCAGGAGGCACAAAGGGTCCCAATGAGGATGAATCTAAACAGACTCACTCCAAGACACATTATAATTAAATGGCAAATTTCAAAGATAAAGAGAGAATCCTAAAAGCATCAAGAGAGAAATAGCAAATAGTGTATAAGGGGGCTCCAGTAAGGTTATCAATTGATTATTCAACAGAAACAATACAAGCCAGAAGGGAATGGCAAATAAATATTCCAAGTCATGTTAAACAAAGGCCTGCAACCAAGAATACTCTACCGAGCAAGGCTCTCATTCAAAGTGGAAGGAGAAATAAGGAGTTTCCCAGACAAAAGAAGACTAAAAGAATACATCTCTACCAAACCACCATTGCAAGAAATGCTAAAGGGTCTGCTTTAAAAAAATGAAGAAACAGAGAGAGACAGAGAGGAACATAGGTACAAAGGGGAAAAATGGCAATAAATAAGTATCACTCAATAATAACCTTAAATATAAGTGGATTAAATGTGCCAATCAAAAGACATAGGGTAGCTGAATGGATAAGAAAACATGACCCACATATATGCTGTCTTCAAGAGACCCACCTCAGAACAAAAGATCGACACAGAATGAAAGTGAAGGAATGGGAAAATATATATCAAGTAAATGGGCATGAAAAAAAGGCTGGAGTAGCAATACTTATTTCAGACAAAATAGATTTTACAGTGAAGGTCATAAAAAGAGACAAAGAAGGCCATTTCATAATACTTAAGGGAACAATCCATCAAGAAGATATAATTCTGGTGAACATATATGCACCCAACATAGGAGCACCCAAATATCTAAGAAAAATCTTGGAGGACTTCAAGAAGGATATAGACAGCAACACACTAATAGTAGGGGATTTTAACACCCCACTATCAACAATGGACAGGTCTTCCAAACAAAAAAACACCAAGGATATTGTGGCATTGAACAACACTCTAGAGGACATGGACCTAACTGATATATACAGAACTTTTCACCCCAAAGAAGCAAAATACACATTCTTTCCAAATGTACATGAAACATTCTCAAAGATAGACCACATGGTAGGTCACAAGACAAGCCTCCACAAATACTGGAAAATTGAAATCATACCAAGCATCTTCTCAGATCACAATGGCTTGAAACTAGAAACCAACTTCAAGGGAAAAAAACAAAAACACTCTAACTCATGGAGACTGAATAACATGCTTTTAAGTAATGAATGGGTTAACAATCAAAAAATGAAATAAAAAAAGTTTCTGGAAACAAATGACAATGAATACACAACAGCCCAAAACCTATGGGACAAAGCAAAGGCAGTCCTCAGAGGGAAATTCATAGCAACGCAGGCCTACCTAAAAATGATAGAAGAAGCTTAAACAAACAACCTAACTGCAAAGCTGCATGAACTAGAGGAGTAACAACAAAGCCCAGAGCAAGTAGAAGGAAGGAAATCAAGATCAGAGCAGAATTAAATAACTTAGAGACTCAAATTACAGTTCAAAGAATCAGCAAGTCCAGCAGCTGGGTCTTTGAAAAAATAAACAAAATTGACAAGCCTTTATCCAGACACATCAAGAAAAAGAGAGAGAGGACCCAACTAAACAGAATCAGAAACAACAGAGGAGAAGTCACAACTGATACTTAAGAAATACAAAGGATTGTAAGAAATTACTACAAACAGCTATATGACAAGAAATATGACAACCTGGGTGAAATGGACAAATTTCTGGAAACAATATAATCTACCAAAACTGAATCCAGAACAAGCAGAAAGCCTGAATAGACCAATAACAACTAATGAAATTGAAGAAGTTATCAAAAATCTCCCAAAGCACAAGAGCCCCAGACCAGATGGCTACACAACAGAATTCTACCAAACATTTAAGGAAGAACTAACTCCTATCCTTCTCAACCTATTCCAAAAAAAATTCAAGAAGAGGGAAGACTCCCAAACTCTTTTTATGAGGCCAGTATTATTCTAATCCCAAAACCAGCTCAAGACACAACTAAGAAGGAAAACTATAGGCCAGTATCTCTGATGAAATAGATGCTAAGGTTCTCAACAAAATATTGGCCAACTGGATCCAGCAATACATTAAAAAGATCATATACCATTATCAAGTGGGTTTCATCCCAGGGATGCAAGGATGGTACAACATTCACAAGTCAATAAATGTAATACACCACATCAACAAATTGAAAGGCAAAAACCATATGATCATATCAATAGATGCTGAAAAAGCATTTGATAAAGTACAGCAACCATTTATGATAAAAACACTCAGCAAAATAGGAATAGAGGGAGCATATCTCAACATAATACAGGCCATATATGAGAAACCTGAAGCCAACATCATTCTCAATGGGCAGAAACTAAAAGCTTTCCCCCTAAGATCAGGAACAAGACAAGGCTGTCCACTTTCTCCACTTCTGTTCAACATTGTTTTGGAAGTTCTAGCTATAGCCATCAGAGAAGAAAAAGGAATCAAAGGTATCCAAATTGGAAAGAAGGAAGTCAAACTGTCATTATTTGCAGATGATATGATAGTGTACATACAAAACCTGATAGGCTCCACCAAAAACTTACTTGACCTAATAAGCAAATTTAGTAAAATAGCTGGATATAAAGTCAATATTCAGAAATCAAAGGCATTTTTGTATACCAATAATGAAACGTGAGAGATAGAAGCTAGAAAACAAATCCCATTTACAATAGCAACAAGAAAAATAAAGTACTTAGGAATCAACTTAACCAAGGAGGTAAGAAACCTATACTCAGAAAACTGCAGAACACTGAAGAAAGAAATTAAGGAAGATACAAATAAATGCAAGCATATACCATGTTCATGGATGGGAAGAATTAACATCATTAAAATGTCCATACTACCCAAAGCAATCTATAGATTCAGTGCAATCCCAATTAAAATACCATTAACATACTTCACAGAAATAGAAAAAAACACTTCAAAAATTTATACGGAGCCAAAAACACCCACAAATAGCCTCAGAAATCTTGAGAAAGAAGAACAAGGTAGGAGGAATCACATTACCAGACATCAAACTATACTATAAGGCTACTGTCATTAAAACAGTCTGGTACTGGCATAAGAATAGACATATAGATCAATGGAACAGAATAGAGAGCCCAAAAATAAACCCAGGACTCTATTGTCAATTAATATTTGACAAAGGGGGAAGGAACATAAAATGGAGTAAAAACAGTCTCTTCAACAAAGGGTATTGGGAGAACTGGACAGCAACATGCAAAAAACTAAAACTAGACCACCAACTTATACCATACACCAAAATAAACTCAAGATGGTTAAAGGACGTAAACATAAGCAGCACCACCATAAAGGTCATGGAGAAAAATATAGGCAGTAAAATTTTAGCTATCCTATGCAGAAATATGTTTGCTGATACTTCTCCAAAGGCAAAGGAAATAAAAGAACAAATAAACAAATGAGACTATATCCAACTAAAAAGTTTCTGTTCAGCTAAAAAAACACCAGCAAAATTAAAAGGGAACCAATTGTATGGGAAAATATATTTGCCAATGATACCTCAGACAAGGGTTTGATATCCAAAATATATAAAGAACTTAAGTGACTCAACACCAGGGAGACACACAGCCCAATTGAAAAATGGGCAAAGGACCTGAACAGATAACTCTCTCAGGAAGACATACAAAGGGGCCAAAGGCATATGAAAAAATGCTCAACATCACT
Source organism: Noctilio leporinus (assembly GCA_004026585.1). Lineage (NCBI taxonomy): Eukaryota > Metazoa > Chordata > Mammalia > Chiroptera > Noctilionidae > Noctilio > Noctilio leporinus. Next base: position 51,473 of record PVIW01005635.1, read on the forward strand.
AGCCATCAGTGAGATGCCGATTAAAACCACAGTAAGATACCACCTCCCATCTGTCAGAATGGCAATCATCAACAAATCAACAAAGAAGTGTTGGTGAGGATGTGGGGAAAAGTGAACCCTGGTGCACTGCTGGTGGGAATGCAGGCTGGTGCAGCCATTATGGAAAACAGTATGGGGTTTCCTTAAAAAACTAAAAATGGAACTGCCTTTTGATCCTGCAATTTCACTACTAGGACTACACCTGAAGAACCCTGAAACACCAATTCATAGGAACCTATGTACCCCTGTGTTCATAGCAGTGCTATTTACAATAGCCAAGTGCTGGAAACAGCCTAAGTGCCCATCAGTGGATGATTGGATAAAAAAATTTGGTATATTTACACAATGGAATACTACACAGCAGAAAGAAAGAAGGAACTCCTACCCTTTGCAACAACATGGCTGGAACTAGAAAGTATGCTTAGTGAAATTAGCCAGTTAGTGGAAGACAAATACCATATGATCTCACCCATTTCAGGACACGAAGGAACAAAACAAACAAATAAGCAAAACAGAACCAGATACATGAGTACAGTGAATAGACCTTCAGTGGGCAGGGTGTAGAGGGGAGGGGGTTGGGAATAGGGGAGAGGAAGAGGCAAAGAAGGGGAGTAGTTTAGTTAAGAAACTAGTATGGAAGAACCATGGACAACAAGTGGGATTGACTTTGAGGGGGAGTGGGTGGTTTGGGAAAGGGACGGAGGAGAGTAAAAAAGGGATGGATGTAATACAACAATAATAAAATTAATTTAAAAAAGGATAAACTAAGGAGCCTCTGGGATATCTCCAAATGTACTAACATCTGAATCATAGGGATGCCAGAAAGAGATAAGGATGAGAAAGAAATTGAAAACTTATTTGAAATAATAATGTAAGGAAACTTCCCTAATTTGGTGAAGGAAATAGACATACAAGACCAGGAAGTATGGATGGTCCCAAACAAGTTATATCCAAAGAGGACCACACCAAGACATATATATAATTAAAATGCCAAAGGTTAAAGATAAACAGAGAATCTCAAAAGTGGCACAAGAAAAGCAGAGAGTAACTTACCAAGGAATTCTCACAAGATTATCAGCTGATTTCTCAAAAGAAACTTTGCAGGCAAGAAGGGTCTGGCAAGAACTATTCAAAATGATGAAAAGCAAGGACCAACCACCAAGATTGCTCTCTCCAGCAAAGCTATCATGTACAATAGAAGAGTAGGTAAAGTGCTTCTCAGACAAGGTAAAGCTAAAGGAGTTCATCATTACCAACCCATTATTACCTGGAACATTAAAGGGACTTATTTAAGAACAGGAAGAAGATCAAAACTATGAACGTTAAAATGGCAACAAATTCACAACTATCAACAACTGAATCTAAAAAAGCAAACAACCAGAACAGGAACAGAATTATAGATATGGAGGTCATTTGGAGGGGTATCAGCTGGAAGGGGGAAGGGAGAGAATGGAGAAAGGCACGGGGATTAAGAAGCATAATTGATAGGTACAAAATAGGGGGAATTTTAAGAATAGTATAGGAACTGGGGAAGCCAAAGAACTTACATGCATGACCCATGGACATGAAGTAAAGAGGGGCATTGCTGGAGGAAATGGGGGTCCTGGGTAGAGGTGGCAAAGGGGAAAAATTAGGACTACTGTAATAGCATAATCAATAAATTATATTAAAAAATAAGATTTACCCCACTTGCCCTCCCCAATCTTATCACTGAGCCTTGATTCTTTGCTAGCTATTTGGTTTCCTGCTTGGTGGTAAGACTTTTCCTATTAATGCTCAATAATTGGTCTCTAATAGTTTTGTGTTTCCCTTATCAAAGTTATGCACATAGAAACTGGAAAGGTGTTTAGCCATCATTATACATTCAAGACCATCTAGAGTGAATGTAGTCCTGAGCATAAGGCAAAGGAACAAGTAGTTGTTCTCAAGTTTCAGTTGCAGTGAAATTAGCTGGGGGAGTTTATTTAAAATCCATATTCCCAAGAATTTCCAGTAATTCCTTCCCAGACTTGGAGTGGGATCAGTCTACATTTTGAACATGCAGCATAGTGGATTTGAATGCAGGTGTTTTGTGACCCACACTTTGAGAAATACTGGTTTCACAGTTTTCATAAAGATGTCCTTATTAAGTGCAAACTAGAAATCAGGAACAAGATTTGAATCTCTGTTATTGATTAAATTTCTAGTGTGTCTATAGTAATTCTAAGGGTATACAGATAACGAGGAGACTGAAGATTTGTAATGTCCCGTATTTGTGAAGCCATGAGTAGAGAGAACGAATGTGGAATCGTTAGGGGAGGGTAAATTAAATTTTTGACAAGTTGGGTTTGAAGAGTTGTTAGCATATTCAAATGGAAAATGTTGAAGTGATGGGAATGGAAAACTCTGCACTCATGTTATTACATAATTCTGCACATAGCCTTGATAGCCCATGGCAATGATGGCAGCAAGTGCTCATACGTGTATTAACTTCAGCAGATTGTTAAACCGGTCCACTTCTTGACCAAGAACGGTGGTCAAGGAGTTAAGGCGTCCTTGAGAATCCTTGATGAAGAGGCTCTCAGAAGCAGTCTCCATTTCTAGTATTTCTGAAAGATAGAGAGCCAGATCCTTAGATCAATTATCATTGATTCCTATCCTGGTAACATTTCTGTTGTAATTAACTTTTTTAACCTTCTCAAGCCAACTTCTGCCCCTAGACCTCAGCTGGGTCAGGCTATGCAAACGTTAGTGGCAAATGCCAGGACAAGCAGCTGAGGGACATTCCTGAGACCAGAGGTGCCAGGGATCCTGAGTCTCCTCTGCTGTGCAGGTGCATAAGCCTCACTCTTGCCTGCACACCTGCACTGCATTGTGGAGAGGAGGGGTCGGCTCCTCTGACCCCTCTGAGACTGAGAGATGAGAGAGTTGGCGTTTATCCCAAGTTACTGAGCATAATTCAAAGGGGCTGAATGAATTATGAAACAGGCCTGTGGTTCACGCTGTTTCAAAAATTTTGTTCTTTTCCCCTACAATACAGCAAATGGAGGCTCATGTAAGTGCTAAAAAAGGAACAAACTACATTTCCTTGCCTATCTGAATAAGGTGTGTGTAGATGAGTTGCTCTGAAATACATCTATCAAATTCCTTCATAACCACTCACATTTTGGCTGCTGTAGAAAAAAAGTCACACAGCAGTGCGGGGTAGTCTCTCCTGGGTCCACAATGCTGTAGTTCTCTGTCCTTGGTCTTTTCTTTCTATCATTCCCTGCAGGTGCTAGCTACTCCAAACCCCTGGTTTTCTTGTTGAGCCAATTGCATCCCTCCCCTGAGTTTCAGCAGATGGCACCACTTGTCCTTTCACAGTAAAAGTATAAGCTTTATTCAGCTTGGAAGGAAAGCCCCCTAATGTCTGTGGAACTCATTGGACAAGTACCATTCATCTTCATCCATCCATCTTCATCCCATTTCCACCCAGTCCTCCATCTTATATTTATTAAAAATTGATTTATAAAACAACTGACCCAGTTTCCTTCAACATCAACAGAACTTCACTCAAAAAGAGATTCTTTTAAGGTTATTTTAGGAGGCAGATAATTGGTTTCTGAGGCCACACAGGCCCCCTTTTTCTGGGAATTTAAAGGTTATTGGCAAAACTCAGTCTGTGTTATTGTAATATAATAAGAAATATTTTGGTCTTCATCACTAGCTCTTGGCCAGAGCTCCTAAGACTCTTGTAATTTCCTAAGTGATAAAAAACAATAGGGTTATCATTTTTTTTTGTATTTGCCTTTTGACCCTGGCTCCTGACATAGTTCCTGAATGACAAAGGTAAAAGGAACCCCTTTCAGTCACCTCTAATTTGTGTTAATGAGTTGACTTTGAGAAAGTTCCAGAGCCTGGAGAAACTGGTTATCAGCAGAACCAGCCATGTGATTAGAAGCTTGAAACTTAACAGCTTCATTCCCTGACCTCCTGGGAGAGGAGAGGGGCTGGAACCTGATTTAATTAGCCAACCATGCCTATGAAATGAAGCCTCTATAAAAACCCTGACCAAAAGGGTCTGGAGAGCTGCTGGGTTGGGGTGGTGGGTACGTCCCTGTGCCAGGAGGGTGGTGCACCCTGGCTCGAGGGGGGCAGGCAGAAGCTCCTGCACTCGGGAGTTTTCTGGACCTTGCCCTATGTGCCTCTTCATCTGACTTATTTTTAATCCTTTATGATATCCTTTAAAATAAATGTAATTAACTGTTTTTCTGAGTCCTGTGAGTGGTCCTAGAAAAGTACTGACCCAAGAAAGGGGCTGGGGTTGTGGGAATCCTTGTTTTATAGCTGGTTGGTCAGAAGTACAGGTCACACTGGGGACTTGGCATTTGGCATCTGAGGCGGGGCCGTCTTGTTGTGGGACTGAGTCTTTAACCTTGGGGTCTGTGCTAAATCTGGATAGTTAGTGTCATAATTAAATTGTAGGGACACCCAGTTGGTATACAGAGAGTTGAAGAACTGTTTAATGTGAGGGAAAGATCCATGCATTTTGTGTCAGAGTTATTGTGAGTAGTGAGAGAAACACAGTTTACTTTTATAGTCATTGTTTTATTCCCTGCTTCTATTTTTCTTTTCCCTATAATTATGTCTCTTGTAACTATGAACAATAGATTAATAAATCCAAATCTACAGTTACTTAAAAAAAGTGTGAAAATTGATTTTTGTGATCATTCAGGAAGATTCCTGCACTCATCAGAAAACAAGGTGAAATTAATTTAGCCATTTCTCTTGAATACAGGAAATGGATCCTACAGCAGGGCTGATCGGTAGAATATTTTACACTAATGGAGATAACCTTTATTATCCTTTACGGGAGCACTTGGAATGTTGCTAGTGCAACTGAGAAAGTGAAGTTTAAATATACTTTTAAGTAGCTACATGTGGTTAGCAGCTACTTTTTGGGACAGCATAAATCTAAAGATGTTAGGAAACTCAGAGAAAAAAGTCTGGTTAAAGTTACATTGGCCATAAACCAGCTTGCTCCTTATGCTTCTGGCAGTTGAAGTGCTGTTGGTGTCTAGTCTATAAACAGAGAGGAGCACATTAGAAGAGCTTTCTCTTTAAAGAGAAGTCTGCATAAAAAGCAGATTTGGAAACCTGCTTATCACTCAGTTCTCTGAGTTTATTCCTAAAAGTACAATTATATAAGATGCCAGGAATTATTTATTACCTGGAACTCTGGTCCGGACAGAAGCAACAAGTTCTTGGACAATTTCATCATTGCTTTTTCCCTCTCCACCAGAAGATGACCTTGGCTGAACCTCAAGTATGGTGTTGATTAAAGTGTTGGCCTCTTTGTACTGCAATCGTGGGAAGAAACAGAACAGTGAAGCCTCAGATTCTCAAAAAATAATTTTGCAGCACTTATTGAAATAATGGCAATTATCAAAAATAAGGAATTTTTATTTTTTAAAAATTTATTTATTATTTTTAGAGAGAGAGGAGAAGGAGGGTGGGAGGAAGGGAGAGAAACATAAATGTATGGTTGCTTTTCACCTGCCTCCAGCTGGGTACTTGGCTGGAGACCTGGCTTGCAACCCAGGTATGTGCCCTGACTGGGAATTGAACAGGTAATACTTGGGTTCACAGGCTGGTGCTCAATCTGCTGAGTCACACCAGCCAGGGCCTGGAATTTTTATTTTTATGTTGAAGATAAAAGGTAAACTGTGCTCATTGGAAATGCACAGTACATTGTTGTCAGTGTTATAGTTAAAATTTTTGGATTGACTTAGCAATGTGAGAGTTCTTAATGACACTGAACTGTATGTTTAAAAGTGGCTAGAATGATAAATTTTATATATATAAAATGTTATATATATTTTACCACATAAAAGTGGTTAAAATTTCTTTAGGTAATTATATAAAGGCAGTTAGGAAAATGAGGAAAAAATAATGAGAATTGAGTTTTAGAGTATAATTTTCTAATTGATAAAATTAGAATGTTATTAAAATGAAATGTTATTTAAAAGGATGATGGCTTACTAGAGAAAATTTAGAAAACAAAAAAAAATTATCAAGAAAAATTTTTATGCTCCTGCTTTCTAATGATATTTATAATTTTAGTTTACCACCTCCCCCCATCTTGGACATTTTTTCTATATATGTGCATATAGTTAAAAATGAGTCTGTACAATTCTTTTTCAATTTCATGAACATTTTTGATATCACTGAAAAATCTTCATGAACCATGCTTTATGTGACTTTATCACACTCAGTGGTATGAATGCACCAGTTTATTTACTTTTTGGACATTTCTAGTTTTTAGACTTTATAGAAACTCTGTGAATAGAATATCTGGATATGAATTTCATCCATTATCTTTTACATTCTTTAAATGATATATTACCAAAGAAATATTTTAAACTTGTGTATTGCTACATTGATTTCTAAAGAAATTGTATCAGTTTACACTCTCAATAGTAGTCTATCAGAGGACCTGTCTTTCTGTGTCTGCAAGAATTAATATCATTGTTTAAAAAATTCTTTTCCAATTTAATAGGTACAAACTTCTTTGGTGATTAGCATAATATTTATATTATTCATGTATTTTGCACATTTTTATTTTTAGTATTTAAAAAGTTGATTAGCTATAATAAGGATAATTAACTTTTTTCATTTTCTTGTGATACTATACACATAGCATAAAATTTGTTAACTATTTTTAAGTTTATAGTTCAGTGGTATTAAATTCACTTATAATATTATTCAATCATTGCTACAGTCTATCTCCAAAACTCTCGTCATCTAGTAAGATTGAAATTATATGCCCATTAAATAACCTCCTCATTACCTCCTCTCTCTGGCCTCTGACAACACCATCTGCTTCCTGTCTCTTATGATTTTGACTATACTATACATACCTCATAAAAGTAGAATTGTATAGTATTTGTCTTTATGTGACTGGCTTATTTTACTTAGTGTTATGTTCTCAAGGTTGATCATGTAGTAGCATATTACAGAATTTTCTTCCTTTTTAAGGCTGAGTGATACTTCATTGTATGCAACCATGCATTCATCTGCTGATGAATCCTTAAGTTGCTTCCACATTTTAGTTACTATAAATAGTGCTTCTGTGAATGTGGATGTACAAATATCTGTTTGTATCTCAACTTTCAGTTCTTTTGGGTAAATCCCCAGAAGTGATATTGCTGGTTATATGGTAATTCTATTTTTAACTTTTTGAGGAATCACCATTTTCTAATAGCAGTTGTAGTATTTTACATTTCTACCAAAAGTGCACAAGGGCTCCAGTTTTTTTATATTCTTGCTGACACTTGCTGATGTGTGATTTTTTTTTTTTTGACGGTTTATTTTCTCTTCCTTCCTCCCTCCCTCCCTCTGTCCCTTTCTCTCTCTCTCTCCCTTCCTTCCTTCCTTTCTTTCTCTTCCTTTCCTTCTTTCTTTCTTTCTTTCTTTCTTTCTTTCCTTCCTTCCTTCCTTCCTTCCTTCCTTCCTTCCTTCCTTCTTTCCTTCTTTCCTTCTTTCTTTCTCTTTTTCTAAAGCTTTAATTCATTATTTTAGAGAGAGGGGAAGGGAGGAAGGAAAAATGGGAGAGAAACATCAATGTATGGTTGCCTTTCACCTGCCTCTAGCTGGGGACCTGGCTGGAGACCTGGCCTGCAACCCAGTTATGTGCCCTGATTGGGAATTGAACCAGAGACCCTTGGGTTGGCAAGCTGGTGTTCAATCCACTGAGCCACACCAGCCAGGGTTTGATTTGTGTTGTTTTTGATAGTTGTCATCCTCATGGCTGTAACATTGTATCTTATTGTAGTTAAAAAAATATATTTACTCTTTAGAGAGAGGGGAAAGGAGGGAGGAAGAGAGGGAGAGAAACAGTAACCTGTGAGAGATACATGAATCAGTTGTGTTTGCCTCTCACACACCCCAAAACTGGGGACCAGGACCACAACCCAGTCATGTGTCCTGAGTGGGGATCAAACTGATGACCTTTTGGATCACAGGAGTGCATTCAATCTACTGAACCACACCAGCCAGGGCTCATTGTAGTTTTGATTTACAAGGTCAGTTAAATATTCTCAAATTTTCTACTTTTTTTTTTCTATTCAGAAACATAGTCTCTTTTTTATGTTTATTTGTTGAAATCTCTTAAGAAGTTTCCTTTATATAACTCCCACACAGGTCTTGTGAAGGTAATTCAGATGACCATGTGCCATAATATATCCAGAATGGGTGGTGGGATGTTCCATGGCATTGTCTAAGGCTTTCCATATGTATCCCTTTCCAATTTTAGTCCTTGGCTTTGAAACACTGTTCATAACAAACATCAACTACTTACCTGAGAAAGAAACTTAGACCTGGGATTTTAGATCTTGATTATCAAAATTATATTTTACATGATAGACATTCTTTAAAAAAATACTATTTACATATTCATTAAACTCTAACCACATTATTAAGTGATTAACTTAATAGTATAAATAGCTTTGTTTCCTTGCTCAATGCCAGCCATTCAATATCATAACTTCTCCATTTTAGTACTTGACTTCTTGGTTGGATGGAAGAGTCTTGAAACATTTAGTGCAGCCAGCCTGGTATTACTTCTTATGATAGTAGCTGAATTAGAGACATCTAGTGAGCTCCCATTCCCAGTTCTTATCTCCTTTGGGGCATAGCAAAGATTATACTTCCTTGCACCCTTCCAGAGAAGTGGTTCACATGACAAGTCTTCCTAATGAGATGTGAGTCAAAGTGATGGTGGACTGTGTAAGCTGAGGCAGTAGAAAGCTTACACATAATTCTTTAGTTTCTCTCTTCATGTGCTGTAGTGAATCAAGGGGACATTTCCCCCCTAGGCAATGCAGCTATGCTATAGTTGTGCTTTTGTCAGACTGGGTCCCTGAATGATTATGTGAAGCAGAGCTCCTCTGTCAACTTGCCAAGGCAGTTGTTGGACTAAATCATTGGGACATAACTAATTTTCTTGCTGTAGCATAACTGAGTATCCTGTGGTAGTCCATTCACACTTTTTTTGGGGTGAGGGGCAGGGGTTGGAGGTGAGGTGGGCTAGATACTAACATGACCTTTTTCTTATTGTTATAGTTCCTAATTAGTGCTAGAATGTGTCCATGCATAGCTTCAGGTATTTTCTTTTCCTTTTAAAAAATAAAACAAAATAAAAATTATTGCTTCTGTTTCTTACTGTTTTGCTAAATCTTCTTGTACTATTGTCATCTCTCATAATTTTAATCTCTGTTCTGGAAGGCTTATTAAGTTCACTCCCTACATCACATGTATGATGATCTTTTTAAAAAAAATTAAAAATTTTTTTTTATTAATTATTTCCAGAGAGAAGGGCAGGGAGGGAGGAAGAAAGAGAGAGAAACATCAATGAATGGTTGCCTTTCACCTGCCTCCAGCTACAGACCTGGCTTACAACCTGGTTATATGCCCTGAGTGGGAATTGAACCAGCGATATTTGGGTCAGTGACCTTTGGATGGACCTGTGTCTATCCACTGAGCCACCAGCCAGGGCACAAATATGGCGATCTATATCCCAGTTCTGATCTTTAAGACTCTAAAGCAATTTTTAATTCCACTATGGTATTTTTAGTTTCCTTGAAGTATGTCATTCTCACACATTTCATGGCATCCTTGGTGTGTGTGTGTGTGTGTGTGTGTGTGTATGACAGTCTCAAATTGTGGCTTTCTTCTTTTGTGTAGGCTGGATCCCAGATGCCAAGAACATATTCTTTATTTCCTGGTTTCTGAAGTAAATGATTTGCAGAGGGTGTGCCTGTATCTTCTAGATGGTTTTCTCTATCCCTTATCTTTCAGTTTGTTTTTCCCTTTATTTACTCAGGCCTGTTTTTTTCTTTTTCTTTCTAGTTTTCAGCCTTTAATCAGAAAAGACAATGGCTTTCTATGTGCTCATAGACAGTCTATGCATATGGCCCTTGAGCGATGGCCCTTGACTTATGCTCATTATTCTCTTGGGGGCAATTTTCTTCCTTGTATCGCCAACTGATGTGCACAGCTCAAAGTCAATTTTCTTTACTATTTCTACTAAGCATCGGTGTAAGTTTAGTTGGGAGAAGCAATCATTTATATATTTTGTGTTAAAACTCTGTTGATGACAAGTGGCAGAATTAACTAACCTAAACCAGCTAAAGCAAAGAAGAAGAATTTGTTGGCCCATAGAGCTGGGAAGAAGACACAAGTCATGTGGGTTTTAAGCATGAATAGGTCTAATGTTGTCTCTCCTGTGCATACTTGGTTGTTCCTCTCATCCTTCCTTTGGTGGGTGATTTTCTTTTATGTAGTAGGGAAGAGTGGTGGGGTATCAGGGATAAGACCACAGAATACCTCAGTGTATAACATTCTAGACAGCTCTTCTGAGAGGAAAGAGACAACCTTTCCCACATCCCAGCATCTATATATACTATCTCAGGAAGGGATACCAATTCACCTAGCATGGGTCATGTCTGTTCCTTGGACCAATTCCAGTGGGGAGGTGATGAGGTGCTGACTTTGGCCAGACCAGAGTCATGTAGCCACCCATGTGAAGGTAGGGGGTTGTGAAGGTTGGAAGTCTTACTAGAATTTTATGGAATGAAGAAGGGATGGGAGTAGGGCATACATTATACCAGAAAAATGGGGCAAGGGAGGCTGGACAGAAACACGTATTGGGGGCTCACCACATGCCTATTGTCTCATTCTCAGTCATTCTGAACTGACAGAAAACAAAATACTACACTCCCAGGTATACATTGTCAACAGTGCGGCACTTCTTAGGATGCCATGAGTGTCACCATACCCACACTCCCTCTCCCTTTTCTCACCTTCCATACCCACCCACTGCAGAGCAAACATCACATATGAGGGAATATGGACATGAGGTTTGGACACCTTTTTTCCTGCTAGAAGCAGATAAGGAAAAATAAGATAGATTATTCTAATGCCTCGATGAATAGCAAAGCTATTTTAATGGTGGAGGACGTGACATGAAGTTTCAGAGTATTAACCTATTGGTGTTCTTTTTGGAAGTTCCACTGTTATTTTCCATAGATTCCTTGATAATCTAGGCAAACCTCAACCTCTAACATTTATAGGGGCAAACTTTAAGTTAAATAGAAAAGTGATTAGAGTTAAAAAACAAGAAAGATGATTTCTTTTAGCCTTGTGAGGCCAACCTAGACTTCAACCTGTGGAGCATTCCGGGGCCCTCACGGACATACCTCACTTCATAGCTTTGCTTTAGCCACAGGTACCTGACCATGACAGATCATGGAAGGGGAAAGGTGTGTAGGGGAAAGGTGTGTAGTGGAAAGGTGTGTAGAGGTTGTGGTGGAGCCTTGAGTGCCATGCTGAGGAGCTTGGACTGCCCTTAGATAATGGTAGCATCAGAACTCTTAGAGGAGTAAATCTTTCTAGTTTGCTCTTTGGACCTGTTGTGGAGGTCTAGTGTGGTGAACTTGATGAGGTTGCTTTCAAAGGGCAGTGTTATAATTGACCTGCCATGGATATCTGTCACTGTACTTCACCTGTGGGTACATAAATCTTTGTATAAGATTATGTCATCCATTCATCCTTGGGGATTATCATCTAAATCTCTATGTTATGATAGACTACTGGGTAGATTGAGGAGTAGGCAGAGGGCCAGGAGGAGGATGGGGGTGGCCACTGACAGGATTTTAGGGTTCTGTGGAGGATCCAGAAACAATGGGCTAAACTGGAACCAAATGCAAAATTTAAGATGAAACATTTATTTGTTTATTTAAGAATATTATAGTTTACAGAGCTGGTGAGGTGATTATTTATCTTTCAAGTTTATATATGCAATATGAATATGTAATTTTAAATGTTTTTGTTTTATTGATTTTAGAGAGAGGGGAAAGGAGAGGAGAAAGAGAGGGAGAGAAACACTGATGCGAGAGAGAAACATTGATCCATTGCCTCTTCACACACCCTGACTGGGGACCACACTCGCAACCCAGGCAAAATGTGCCCTGACGGGGAATTGAACTGGCAAGTTTTTGCTTAGTGGTGCAATGCCAACTAACTGAGCCATACTGGTCAGGCCTATGAATATGTATAAGTGGAAAGGCCACATACCTGGAAAACTAGGTTGGCATTTTCATGCATTCCAAATATTTCTGGGTCGTCTATCAAAGGTAGATTTTCAATGTAATCTTTAAACTCTTGTAGGCTGTCAGCCAAGGGTGCAAAATAGATGCCTGTTATTGAGAACACAGAAGGCAAGTATTTCAGCAACTTGCTTTGTACCACTAAGTTTGGTACTTTTCTGCTAGGTTCAGATGGTGGCTGTAATCAGCTATCTCATATAGAATCAAAGACTTTTCCCCATGTCTCTATACTATGTCTCATTTCTTTACCTTTTCTTGAGGCCTTGAGTGTCTGATTAGTGACCTAACCTTTCAGGGTGTCTCCTCCAGAACATTTAAGGATTCTCGAATTCAGGGATGTGTTATTGAAAAGTATGCCTTAATGAGGGCTCCGAATTTATGTAACTTTGAACACACATTTAGGCAGGATACAACCATTTTAGAAAAGAAATAATTCAAAGTGGTTAATGCACAGTAGATATCCTTGTGCTGCTACAACCAAACCAGTTTCGAAGGTGGTCAAGTATGGGGACAGGGCGGATGTGGGGACTCAGTTGTGAGGACTGGACACACAGAACTCCTGTATAGACAACTGAGAGATGCTGCCAACAACTTCTCAGGAGGGTCTCTTCCATTGTACTTAAAAGTCATTCACCTGATTCGGAATATTTATAATCCTCTTCTAGTGTTTCAGGAGAAAAAAATCTTTTCAAGACAGTACGAAGGCATCTTTGATCCCAGTTGTCTGTAACTCTGCCACCATATGTAATTTCACCTGAAAAGGATTCGCATGTTAAAACCTAATTTTATTTGTTTTTTACTGATGTATATGCCAATTCTAATAGGTTTATTTATATACACATTTATTTGCTACTGAAAGTGGAAATAGCACAATAGTGTTTCCTTCTACTACCTCTCCCAAAGAGAATAAAAGTCAATTTTTAAAAAAGCAGAAAAACAAATCTAGTATATATACTCTGCCCTAACTACTTTGCTTTTCCAAATAACTGAAACTAAAGCCACTGAGCTCTATTTACATATTTCTTCATTCTTCCTGTTTTTTTTTTTTTTTCCCCCTTCAACATACTGATGTTGGGTCTTATCCCATATTGCTTTTGCGGGAGCAGGGGACAATGAGTAAAATGGAGTCAGAAAATTTACAACAGGCATCCAAACTCTACATACCTTACAAATTATTGACATTAAGACAGGGAGGAAAGATAGATTCAAGATAAAAGAGACACCTTGCCTGACAGAAATTGTTATGCTGATTAAAATTATTGGTGTCCCATCTCTCTTTCCACAGAGAAGCTACTTTCATCATGCTCCACTGTCCTTCCCAAATTACATAACAGATGACATGTATTCTCCATTGGAATAATATCTATTGTTATTATAATTCTTTGGAAAAATTCCAGATCCATGGCTACAATTCATTATTCAATACTGTGGTGTTCCTTGAAGCATTTTTATCTGTGATACTGCCATTGTCAACTTCTGAATCATTTAACTTTTCATCCATACTCATCGCCATCTCTTCCATTATATCAGGAAGGCATTTTCCCCCCATTGTCTTTGAAGTTGAATGGTTGGTTAAATTTATTTTAATCATTGGAGTGTCAGTTATTTCTTCTAAGATAGCAATGTCCTTACCTGCACCTCATATAGGGACACCTATCTTTCTTCTCCTTTTGAAATGCCTCTGATCAGTCTTGTTGGATCAGGCACTGGGGAGAGGGGTGGGAAAGTAGGTACTAGGGATGATGGTCAAGTAGCTCAGTCCCTGTCTTAGCAATTCTAAGAGGGAATGAAGAGATGCTGTTGTACTTTCCTGGGAATATTCTTTAGTCACTCTCCATGAAGGCTTGAAACACAAAGTTGGGTTAAATCTTCTTGCTAATTCCGTCTAACCTGGGCCTAACTGAAAGCTCCCCTTGGATCCTTGGGGCTGGATGGGAATGTAAGTCTCTAATTTCTCCAATGACATGGTGGTGTCTGGGGAAGGGGGATGGCTGAGAACACTCAGACTCTTATAGTCAGTGGTGAGAGGAAAGAGTTGCCCCAATGTATATTATTCTAAAAAAAGTTTCAAGCTAAAGTATCTGCATTTTGAGAAGCAGCACAGGAGCATTTTCCTTACAAATCATCAGACTTGGTGCTTTTCCATCCAGAGTTAACTTTTTCCTTTCCTTCAATCAAATTGAGTAACAAGGAGCACTACCATTTTGATGCAGGGTAGATCACTCAGTTGGCCTTACTTTTAGGAAGGAGTCTTCTGGGTTGGTTTTTTCAGAAGAAGTTGCCTGGGGAGAAGGCACATGCCCACCACCTATTCTCTTCATCTCATATTTATTATAGCTTTATAAATGACTGCATTTCTTCCCAGCTTAAGACTATACTTGCCAACTGTTGCTTATAAAAAGAGGTGAAATTTAACAATACACAGGCCTTTCAGGATGTGTTCCCAGAGTATCTTTTTAGTTTTGCTGAAAATAAAGCTAAATGTGTAAAGCTATTACACATTTCTTCTTCATACTGTGTTTCAGCCCTATTGAACTACTCACCATGTCTATAGTTATACCACACATCAGCACTAAGGGGCTTTAAATATCCTGCCCTCTGCCCATTGTGCTGTCCTGCCTCCTCTCCTGGTGAGCCCAGAAAACTGTTCAGCACCAGCCCAACTGTTGCTGCCTTGGTGGAGTTTTCCCAGATTCCTCCAGATAGTGTTGGTTGCATCTTCTAAATTCCCATAGCATTGTGCATACACTTCTATTTTGGTAATTATCACAGTATATTCTTATTCATTATCTTTACCCATGAGTTTTTGGTAGTCAGGGACTATGTCATCTTTGTATTTCCAGCATCTATCATAATAGTGCTGATCAATATTTACTGGATTAATCCCTAAGTGACTGCCTAAAATTCTACCATTAGCAAATATTAATTAGCATTGCCTTTTGCCCCCTTTTAAAACATCTTTAATGTGCTATAATTTTAAAATCATAAAATTCACATAAATTCTATATGATTTAAAATACATAATATATGTATTAACTAATGGATATACAAACAAAATGTATCATTTAGTCACTTTTAGTAAATTTACAAAGTTGTACAACTATCACAACAATCTAATTTTAGAATATTTTTATCATCTCTTGAGAGAAATCATGCCTATTCACAGTCACTCCCTATTTCTATCCCTTGCCTTGTGCAATACTGATATACTTTCTCTTTGTATAGATTTGTTTTTTCTGAAAATTTCACGTAAATAGAATCATATAAGTTGGTGTTTTATATCTAGCGTCTTTTATGTAGCATAAATTTTTTCAGGTTTGTCCATGTTGTGGCATGCACAAATAATTTATACCTTTTTAATGGCTGAATCACATTGTATAGATATACCACATTTTATTTACCCATTTACCAGTTGATAGATATTCAGGTTGGTTCTACTTTTGGGCTTCTCTGAATTATGCTGTTATGAACATTTATTTACAAGCTTTTGTATGCACATGTATTTTCATTTTTCCTGGGTATAAACATAGAAGTGAAATTTCTGTGTCATTGGTAAGTCTATTTTAAAAAACTTCCAAAGCAGCATACCATTTTACATTGTCACAAGTAATGTATGAGGGTTCCATTTCCCTCCCATATTCTAGTCAACACTTGTTTATTTATTATTTTTACAGAGAGGGGAAGGGAGAGAGGCAGAGAGGGAGAGAGATATCAATGTATAGTTGCCTTTCACCTGCATCTAGCTAAGGAACTGGCTGGAGACCTGGCTTGCAACCTGTTTATATGCCCTGGCTGGGAATCGAACCAGTGACCTCTGAGTTCACAGGCCGGCACCTTATCCACTGTGCCACCAGCCAGGACCCACTATCTGTCTTTTTTATTATAACCATTCTAATGGGCATGAAGTGGTTTTAATTTTTATTTTCCTAATGACCGAGCATTTTTTTCATGTGCTTCTTTGGTAAAATATGTATTCAAATCTTTTGCTCATTTCCCCCCCATTGGATCATTTTTCTTTTTATTGTTAAATTGTAGGAATTCTTTGTGTACTTTGTATACAACTGCCTTATCAGATATATATGAAATGCAAATATCTTCTCTCAGTTTGTGGCTTTCTTTTTTTACTTTCTTCATGGTCTTTGTGGAAGTGTAAAAGTTTTAAATGTGGATGAAGTCCAATTTATTATTTTTTAATTGCTTGTACTTTTTGCAACATATCCAAGAAGTCATGGCATAACCCAAGGTCATGAAGGTTTACTTCTGTGTGTCCTTCTAAGAGTTTTATAGTTTTATCTCTTCCACTTGGGTATAGCATTCATTTTGAATTAATGTTTTATATATATTGTGAGATAAGGATCCAAATTCATCCTTTTGAAGATGAATATCCAGTTGTCCCAGAATCAGTTGTTAAAAGGCTATCCACTCTGCATCAAATTGTCCTGGTACCTTTGTTGAAAGCCAATTGACCATAAATATAAAAGGGGTTTATTTCTGGATTCTCAAATCTGTCTCATTGATTCATACGTATATTCTTATGTCAGTAGCACTGTGCCTTGATTATTGTGGCTTTGTAGAAGTTTTGAAATTGGGAAACTCTTTGTTTTTCTTTTTTTCAAGACTATTTTTGTTACTTAGAGACTTTAGCATTTTCATAAATTTACAGTCAACTTGCTAGTTTTTGCAAAAATGCTGACAGAACTGATAAATCTATAGATGAATTTGGAGAATATTGCCATTTTGACAATATTGTCAAAATGAGTTCATATGCATATCATGTCTGTCTATTTAGGTCATGTTTACTATTTTTTTGGCAATGCTTTTTGCTTTTCAGTTTACAAGTATGCCCTTCTTTTGTTAAATTTATTTATAAGTTGTGAATTTCTCAGAATTCTCTATATACAAGATCATGTCATCTGCAAATAAAGACAGGTTTACTTCTTCTATTCTAATTTGGGTGACTTTTATTTCTTTTCTTATCTAATTTCCCTGGCTAGAAGCTCCAATACAATGTTAAATGGAAGTAGTAAGAATGGATACATCTTTGTCTTGTTCCTTTCCATCCTTTTAAAAACAGTTAGCCCTGGCTGGTAGCACAATGAATAAGGCGCCGGCCTGCGAACCCAAAGATCACAGGTTCGATTCCCCAGCCAGGGCACATAACCAGGTTGCAAACCAGGTCTCCAGTCAGGTCTGTGGCTGGAGGCAGGTGAAATGCAACCATACATTGATGTCTCTCTCCCTCTCTGCCTCTCTCCCTTCCCCTCTTTCTAAAAATAATGAGATAAAATCTTTAAAACACACACACACACACACACACACACACACAGTTACTTCCACAGCAGTAGAGATTGAGGTAACCTGAAAAGGCAAGTGTTCCAGGAGTGGGGGAAGGGAGAGAAAAATAGGAAATGGAAAAGTCAGGGTAAGTAGAGGGTGTCAGAGAACAAGTCTGCCCACATTGCCCTTTTGTTCAGCAATCTTGGCCCCGCTGGAGTGGCTGGAGGCGGGAGTATAAAGTAGCCTCCTAGATTCCATGCCCACCCTCCTCACCCTTCTTGGTTCACTCTGAGGATAGATCCTCATCTATTCTTTTCCAAGGTTTCATTTGCCTTTCAAGGCTCTAGGTCTCTGCTGTTTCACAACCCTCTCTTACTCATCAGTGAAAACCATCCATTCCTATTCTGTCCCCTTCCAGCATTCTCTCCTTCCCCCATTTCACAGTGCAGACCCCTTCATTATTTGGAGATACATGGTCCAAATTGTATTTAATTTTGTCATTAAGATCCCATGTGGCCATAATTAATATTTGTTAACAATTTTAATTCCTGAATATAGTTTTCCTTTTTTATAAGTACAAGTGACTCAAAAGGTCAGTCAATGGTCAGATTCTTTTGAATTTAAGAGCCCGGACGGACTCCAGTAGCTAGATTGTCTGGCTTTACATCTTGGCTCCAGCACTTGTGAAAGGTGTGCCTTAGTTTTCTTATGTGTAGAACAGGTATATAATAGTCGTCACCTTATAAGGTTGCTTGAGGATTAAATCTGCTAACTAATGGGAATAATTAAAATAATGCTTGTTGTGTAGCAACAGTAATATAAATTTTTGCTATTATTATTGGAGGAAACATCTGCCCCACTTTCCCATGTGTAAATGTTCTTAAGATATTCTGATCATGGTCTTATGTTCACAAAGGGAGAATCAGAAGTCATCACCACCACCGTCCGATACTGGGGAGGTAACCATTTTTGGGGGGGCTGGCTGGGTGGGTGTAAAGCAACTGTGTGTAGTGCACAGCTGTATGCCCAGGCCATGTGGGCGTACTGACCAGTAATGTAAATCAGTGCATCCCAGGGAATTTTTCCTTCTTGACAGTAAAGGTTGAGGTTCAGTAAAGCACATTCCCTGTCACTGTCGGTAAATTCATAGCATATGTTCCAACCAAGAGGACCAAACTTTTTTCTTTCCTAGAATGGAAAATGAAAACAGTCTTAAAGAAAATCTGACAAAATTAATGTTGTGTACAATGTTGAAAACTACAAGATTTCTGTTGAAGTTAGGCATCCTCATTCTGTACAGTCAGTTGCCATCAAGCAGTTTAACTTCAGGTGGACTTTCAGTTTGGCTCCCACCTAACGCAGAGGCACCTCTTCCCCCAGTGCTGGTCCCTCTCCAATATTTCTAAAAGAAAATTCAAGGATACTATTGGAAATGTGATAGACCTGTCAATGATCATTTGTTCTTCATGGTAAAATAAAATATTTCTCCATCAAAACAGGACAAAAAAAGTCCCACTAGTGTCTTGGCATAAAAATACTCACACTAATCATCCATCAGGTGGAGACACCTACCCCTACTGTTCTGAGGAGGGTGTCCATCAACCAAGCTCTCAGTCACGCCATGCTGTGCTGACTGCGTACTGATTTCCTACAGTGACAGCTCTTATTTTTAACTAGTACACAGAATCATAACCCTTGTTTCATGGCTTCTCATAATGAAATCGTTCCCTGTTTTCTACCTATCTCACTCTAGTTTCTTAATTCTAAACTGATGATTATACCAGAAGATTGGTACCTTTGTTCTCTTCTTTTGATTTCAAAATTTCTTGAAGTCTTAAATCACTTCCTCATCTTAGCTGCTTTTATTAGAATAAGGGCCTCACACCTGGCACCCCTCATGCCAACCTCTTGGATCTCCTGTAGGATCTTACTTACTTATCCCATACCTTGCATCTTTAATCTTTGTTTTCTACACTGATTATTTCTTTGTAGACAACACACATTTGAAAAGCCGTCAGCCAGTGAAATTAAGACACCATGTAGAGATGTGTATTTGAAGAGTCAGAATTCAAGTACAAGGCCACAGGATGGATACCAGTCCACAGCAGTGAGGTTGGACAGAAGCAAGGAGCAAGTAGTGCTGATTTGAAGTTCATCTTTCAGAGGGCATGAGCCTCCAATCAAAGGGGGAAGTTGTAAAGGGTGGCACACCCACTCAAAAAGGAACAGGTGAGAGTAAAAGTATTGCAAGAAAAATGAAGTGTAATGACTGACATGATACAGATGTATAAAGAGGGGAGAACAAAAGTAATACTGAAATATTGGCTGTAGGAGATTGGCAGAAGGGAGCCACTGATTCGAGAGTAGAGTCTGGAGGGGAAGCAAACTTTGGGGAATGAAGCGTAGTTGAGGAAATCAGTTTTTGGCTTTGAATCTGACCTGCTGCCACCATCCAGGTGATGGTGCTCTGGAGTCAGGTTAGAATAGACCCCCTGGGAGGCCAGGCTGTGAGATACAGAAGCAAGGGGAGCACAGAAATAGGCAACTAAGTTAAGACTACTTGTGTTCAGAACAGGGCTGTCAATGTTTCACGATGCCATTTGTAAGTTTTAATTCTTTTTATTTATTTACTTAAACAAAATTCTCTCTCTCTCTCTCTCTCTCTCTCTCTCTCTTTTTTTTTTTGTTCTTTTCTATTAAGAAGCAGAACTGAGTGTACCTGAATAATTGCATGGAAGAAACAAATGCCAAATATTATTTGCCTCCATTTTCTTCCAAGTATATTTTCTTCAAAATAGGAAGGTGTCATTTCAGTAAATGCTCGTCTAATATTTGCACGCAAGCCTTTTGGAGGCTCGTTGGTGACCTGAAATGAGATGGAATGTACGTGGCAGGGAGAGTGATTTTACAGGTTGCATTATTTCTGAAAAAGCCCAGCAGACTGAAGCCACTGAGAAAATGTAGATAAGCAGTGCCCACGGGGTATCCTGTACAGTCCTGTCTGCTCTGCATCTTGCTCAGGTACTGTCCTGGACGAGAGGGCCTGGTGGGGTCCTCAGACCTGTGGTGGGAAAACCATCTTCCACTTGGTGTCAATTTTCTAAACATGGGCCAAAAGTATGCTGGGCCTTCTGCATTGGATTTTCATTATTCTGACATGTGGCATCATTCGCACTTTGTTGTTGACATGGGGCAGGGAGGGAAGAGGCATCCCTCATGATCATCCCTGGGTGAACATATTAGAAATTCTGAGAGGGATCCTGTTCTCATCACTCTACACCCCTGACATTTTTTGACAGAGGGTAAGAGGGAAGAGGTGAATGACAACAGGACTGGGGCATGTGAGGATGGGCAGTGGCTTGTGAAACTGTTTCCCTGCTCTTTATAAGGTGAGGAGATACTGACTCCCACCTCCCCACTTGGGCTGCATGGACTTTGACACAGTCTTGTACAGAGCCTGATCTCCATGACCATTAGATGAACACTCCGAGGTCAATCACTTCACATCATTCCAACCACGTGCATACATTACCTTGACAGAATTTTGAAGAACTGTAACAGGAAATGTATTACTAGGCATGGAACTTAAAAAAAGTCGAAAGCTGTCCTTGATAGCAATAGCTGTTTAAAACAAAAACAATAAAAAGGAAAATGCTTAACTCTTAGTAATACTTTTCTGTAAGAAGTAATTATCACATGATAGCAAAAACTGCTGTAAGCTCTGTTTAAAGACTAGTTTATCCTTTTGCAATGTGTTATAAAACATTATGAAATGAACATGAGGGAATCTTTACAAGAATCTTTATTGGAGAGTTTGGCATCTAGATGCTGGTATATTTGAGTAAGAAATTAGAGATGTTAATTTTCAATACTTGCTGGTGATATTGAAGGCTTCTGAAATGGAGAAAATTTTCAATTGTAAAAGAAGGTAGTTAATGCCAATGAGTTTATGTCATGAAGTTTTTCTTAACCATTCAATTTAAGGCAAATTGCATGAAAATGATCAGACAGCCCATGAAGAAGAAAGGAATTTTTCCCTCCCACAGAGAAGTTGCCAGGGGAACCAAGGGAGCAGAGATATGGAGAGACCCCAAGCATAACGTCAAGAGTTTGAGCCAATACACTTTTTGAGCTGAGGACTGAGAATCTAAGAAAGAATGAGTTCCATTCTAGGTTAAAACAGCCAAAGCAATGTTGGGAAAGTCATCATTTCCGTCACAGGAAGACACACTTTCCTGACATTGAGTCTTAAGTACGTATTATGGTATTTCTCCAACATGCCAGGCCTACTCCCTTCCTGGGCCTGTGCACTGTCTGTTCCTTTCGCCTGGAATGTTTCCCTTTGATTCCCTACTTTCTTCAAGTCTTGATCGAATGCTGTTTTCTCAAAGAGGTCTTCCCAGACCATACCATTTAAAATTGCTGTTCACCTTTCTATCCTACCTGAATTTTATTCTGACTTTTCCGATTCTCCTTATTTGCCTTTTAATTGTTTCCAAAGCACTCTCCACATTCTGTCCTACCATATAAATTACTCATCATGTGGTTTGTTTATTGTCTGTTTCCCCTCCCTAGAATATAAGCAGATACCTGTGGTGGTTTTGTTCACTGACATACCCTAATCATTCAGAACAGTACATGGTACACACAGTAGGTTCTCAACTTTTATTGAATGAATGACCAGATCAGAGTTGAATTTATGCTCCTTAGTTTGAGCTAAATTAGTGAGGTAGCTTAAATAGCCAAAATTTAAAGTTAGTTCTAGTACAACTATAGGGTAACACAAAAATTACTTGCAGGTAGAAAGTATTAGGCATAGAAGTCAAACATCAACCAAAGTCTTAGGGCTAATGATTTCACTAAGAAAACCAAGGAATGAAAAAGGCCAGGCTTAGAGTAGTGGGTTTTTTTCTTTTCTTTTTTTCATACTTTTTCCTCTTGTAAATTGCTCAAGGATTAAGAATCTTAACTTTCACAGACATCATAGAAGTTTAGAGCTGGAATGGAATCTTAGAAATCATCTTAGTATGGGACTTCTAGCAGTGAACAATCATTTTATAGCTGGGAAGACTGAGGCCCAGAGTGGAGCTGTAGTCAGGTTACAGTCAGGCAGTAGTGGGAGCAGAATGCTACTTGGGTCTTAAAATTTCAAGTCCAGGGTGTTTGCTTCTTTTGTTCCCTTTTTCTTCTCAGCTTATTATCTGAATGTATATTTTATTTTATACCATTTCAAGTTAAACATCAGAACTTAAATGGTTAAATTGATAAATGATTGTCACAAGGGCCAGAAGAGGATTTTTCCATTCACTTAATGATTAGCAAGATACAATCACTTAAAACCCACTAACTTCTGATGGCTTCTTTGAAGAACTGGTGCAACTCCTGGTCATGAGCAGGCTGAACCCTGGCTCCAGGTTCTGAAGACTCATGTATTATCACTGTAGCAAATTGCCTTTGAGATGTCTTTCCTAGCATTTTTTTCTCAACTATAATCCTAACCATTGGGATGCCTAAATAGGTGAAGGCCTTCTTTGTTATTTTTCTTTAATCGTTTAAATGGAAATAAGCCAGAGGGCTAGCTGGAAGCAGGCTACCTCTTATTTGCACTGCAAAGGACTGGAAGGAGAGGAGATTCTGTACAGCAGATGTGAATGACTTGTTATCATTGTCAGAAGCAGCCTGCAGAAGGCAGGGCTGGAGGTGTGTGTGTGTGTGTGTGTTTTGGAGCGGGGGTGGGTGGGGGGGTTGTCGCGCAACAAGTGAGAGTGGCTTTTAGGGGAAGGCTGCAAAGCCCTGGCTGTGGCATGGTAACCAGTGTGGGCTGGTCATTTTGTAAAAGAGCAGCGCTTCACCTTAATAGGTAGCATGAAGTAAAGTCACTTGTGAGAGCTGCCTAGCTCTCACCTTCCCAGAAAGCTTTCTGTGGTCAAGACACAAAGGAAGACCAAAGAGAAAGGGCTCTTGGTTATTCTCTCCCATGGCTTCCTGAAGGCAGAGTGGCAAACTGGTACCTACCTTATTTATTACCAATAATATAGTTCCTAAGATTTCAATGATTTTTATGCTAACATTTAAAAATGAGGAGATTCTATCTCCATTTCTTATCTCTTTGCAGCCCATTATACTTTTTGAGTGAGAAGGAAAGTGGTGATTGTCTAATTGGGATACATAGAGGTAAAGTGCTACTCTAAGAGAATTGATGGAAATTTCAACACTTTTCCTTAATTTCTCTCCTTGAAGGGAAAGATTCAATTCCCTTCTTTGTCCTAAATTAATTGTTCTATTTCTTTTTATCATGCATATATATAATCTATTTTGAGTTCAAAAAGCTTCCTATAGATGGCAACATGAAATAGACATGATCCAGTGGAATATACCCTTAACTTGGAGTCTAAAGATTTTTTTTGAATCTGGATTGTGTAACTAATGCTCTGTTGGTTTCAAATTCTCCTCTTTAAGGTTGGGAAGCACAATACCTACAATAAAGAATTATTATAAGGATTCAATTCAGCAAGAAAGTCTACACAAAATGGTATTATTATGCAAATGATACATGTTTAACATACTTGGATCTGTGAAGGTTTTAATTAGCTCTTCCATTGCCAACATCCAAGAAACAGCAAGATGGCAGTTTTGAAGAAATACCCAGTTTCCTGATTTCATAGCATCTTTGATCATTCTTTCAGCAATGGGTCCTTGTCCTTGCCCCAGTGAAATTGATTGCACCCTGAGTTGAACAACCACAATGAAATGCTGTTTTGTGTTTTTTAAGCAATGAAATTATTAAAAAATTTAAATGTAGTAGAGTCTTGCCTAGACTAAGCACACATTTAAAATCCTCATTCTCATAGATGTGCATTTTTTCTTGTTATTTGTTTTTTGTTAAAAGACATTTTTATTATAACACATACAGAGAAGTACAAAAAACATATACAGCTCTATGAATGATCACAAGTGAACGTCTGTGGGTGAGGAGGGAACTTTGTCAACATCACAAAGACATCTCCCCTATGCTCCTTTCCATTCCAATCATTTTCCCTGGCTTCTTCCCAAGGTACTGGCTATCCTGACTTCCACCCTACAGGTCAGTTTTTAAAAACTTAAAGAAAAGATTGTCATACACACACACACACACACACAAATCATTAATGCATGGTTTAATGAATTCTTCCAAGGTAAATATACATATGTACCACCACTTAGGAAAAAAAACACCCCAAAACAAAAAAAACACTACCATCACCCTCCCAATTGGTATTCATTTTCCTTCTTAAAGGTTATTTTGAATTCTAGTACCATAGATAAATTTTGCCTGCTTTTGAATTTTATATAAATAGAAACATATAGTTCATATATTTTTATATTTGATCTATTTCAATCAACATTATCTTTTTAGATTAACTCATATTATTGTGTATCATTATGTTCATTCATTTTTATTGCTATGTATGTGAGATTATACCATAATTTATCCTTTGTGCTCTTGATGGACATTTGGGTTATTTATGATTCTTGGCTACTATATACAATGCTTCAATAAACATTCTTGTCTTTTGGTATACATGTGACAGTTTCCAGACATTTGGCCAAACATTATTTTGGGTGAGTCTGTGAGGGTGTTTTTGGATTCAATTAACATTTAAATTGGTAGACTGAGTAAATCAAATTGGCCTCTTAATATAGATGGGCCCACATAATCAACTGAAGACCGGAATAGAAGAAAAAGGCTGAATAAAAGGGAACTCCTGTTTAACTGTTTGAGCTGGTACATTGGTCTTCACAGGCCTTTGGATTCAGACAGAAACATTCGCTCTTCTTGGATCCTTAGACTATTGGCTTTCATAATGGAATTTATACCATCAGCACTCCTGGTTTTCAGGCCTTTGGACTTGGTCTGGAATTATATATTGACTCTCCTAGGTTTCCAGCTTGCTGCCTACAGATTTTAGGGCTTTCAGCCTCTATAATCATATAAACTAATTTCACTATAGACATATATAGTCAAACTATATATGACTATATATATATGAATATATATATATGTAGTATACTGTATATAGAATATTATACTATATACATATTGCACACACACACACACACACACACACACACACACACACTGTTTCTCTGAAGGGGCCTGACTAATAGATAGTAAATTCTAAATGAACAGAGGGGATCTATCATCTGTAACTCTAGTCCAGGGATCGGGCCAGACCAGTCACTCCATGCAGGGGCCTGTCAGGTCTGGAGGTTAACTCCTAGATAAGAGATTCCGACCATCCCTTGCCACCCTGTGGTCTTGTGCACTCTCCTACCATCCTGGACACCATTTCAGGAAGGAATGCAGAAAGAAGGAGAAGCCAGGAAGACTGAGTTTTTATGAGAAAGATGTCAAATCAGTTTACCCTAGAGACATTTATATCAGAAGTAAATATAATAATTTAAATGCACAAGTTAAACATCCTCTTTGCCCCTACTACTACTCAGTATAGTAGAGGCCCATGAGAAAGATGAGATCAATACAATATAAAAGTTACAGATTTTTTTGCACATTTGAGCATAGGAAGTAAACTATAGTCCCTTTACAGTTACATTAAAAATGTCTTAAATAACAAGTAAGTTTTAGTTACTATCCCACTAGGTTATCATATTTCAGCATTTTAAACTCCCCTTTTTCTTTTCTTTTTTCTTTTAATCTTTTTTAAATTATATTTTATTTATTTTGCTGTTACAGTTGTCCCAATCCCCCCCCCTTTGCTCCCCTCCACCAAGTACCCCATTCCCTCCAGCAATGACCCCCTTCGTTCATGTCCATGAGTCATGCATATAAGTTCTTTGGCTTCTCTATTTCCTTTATTCTTCTTAACATCCCCCTTTCTATTCTGTAACCACCAATATATACTTTTCTTTTTTTTCCCCTTTCACATCCAGACAATTCATCGTTTTACTGCCTTCTGTCAGCTTCTCAAATCATAGTAATACAAAGCTTTCTTTTCATTATTCCAAAATGTCTATGTTAACTCATTTGTTTAAAGAATTACTCTTTTAAGTAATATAAATTGCAATATTACCAAACACATGCAAAAATACATTTACACCCATACATATTTTTACACATATTTAAAGTACATACTGGATTTTGAAGAGTTAATACAAAAAATTTAAAATACACCAATAGCTTACATCATTATTGCAAGTGATAGTACTTTAGATATACCTTAGCAAGATGAAGCAGTTTTTTCTTCTTTAATATTTATCTTACTATTTTTGTGAAATATATCACAGAAATGGTCTATTGCAGAACTCACTTTTGTGAAAGTTGTCCTAGAGACAGTGCCAAACCCATAGTAAAAAATGAATTTGGTTTTTGAGTCAGATCCTCCCCCCACCAATAATGCAACTCAACTTTATTTTAAGTTACTGGAACTACAACTTTTTTTTAGTAAACTCCCCTTTTTCAAATGAAATTTACATCTGCTGTTAATGATTTTGACCCCATTTTAACAACATATTTAGCTAAATATTAGTCTATCTTCATCTATTTAGTAAGGGCTACCTCAATGCAGGAATTTATGTTCTGAAGAGGGAGCTGAAAAGGCAAATTTTAACAAGGAGATATTAATGTAAGTTGTTAAAACTGCACAATGTGACCTTACCTTTCTGAATACCCGCTCTCCCGGGCAAACCGTTGAAATGCGCCCATGGGATCTGAGCCTGTGCTTAAGATAAATACCAGGGGAGTGTTGGATGACATGTCTTGATACAGAGTAGGCAGGTCCGTAGGTGGTGTCTCTATAAAGCGTTTTCCAAGATTTTCTATTACAAAGTCTGTAAGAGCAAAAACCACCTGAAAGGTGCAAAGAAAAGCATTTTAAAAATGTGCTGGTTGAGTATTCTTCGTAATTTTATCCTATTTCCTCTTCAGCTTCTCAGAGGTTGGTGCTCTGCACTTGAATTCATTCTCTCTTGATCAGGTATATTCTTTCTATGGATCAATTTGGTGGATTTGTACACCACGTAACTTCTTATTTTTTTTTTTAAAGATTTTATTTCATTATTTTTAGAAAGAGGGGAAGGGAGAGAGGCAGAGAGGGAGAGAGACATCAATGTATGGTTGCGTTTCACCTGCCTCCAGCCACAGACCTGACTGGAGACGTGGTTTGCAACCTTGTTATGTGCCCTGGCTGGGGAATCGAACCTGTGACCTTCGGGTTCGCAGGCCGGTGCCTTATCCACTGTGCTACCAGCCAGGGCCCACATAACTTCTGATAGCCATGGTTCTCATGACTTCACTGTCCAGGATGAACTATTGGATGAGAAGACAGGCCCTCATCATTCCATTTATCTATAAACCTGCTGCTTCCTCATCTTTGCCTCCTATTGTTTCATCCCTCTTGCATTCTTGTGGGCTTTTCTTTCAGTCCTTCTATGTCTCTTTCTACATTATTGATCCCCCCCTCCCCACCACAACCTCCTTATCATCATACAATTAGGCTGTACTGTCTCCTAGCCTTAAAACTCAAACAAGAGCCTTCTGTTGCTTGTAGTCCCCTTCTAGCTACTATATCGTTTCTGTGCTCTCCATTTGCAAGGCAACAGAAGAATTGACTCCATATATTATCTTACCATCTTCATCTCTCATTTACTCATCAGCCTCTTCTGACCTTTCTCAGGAACCAGACTCAGCCCCCATGATCATCTCCCTGCCTGGCCATTTTTTGCAGCAGTGTTTCCTTCATTGATCTTACCCTAGACAATTTACCCATTTCTGCTCTTGCAGACCTTGTCTCTTAGTAGCCCATATGGAGCCTTTGAGATAGAAAAAAATGTCCCTTTTCAAGATACTTGTGCCAGGAGACTGTCATGATAGATAAACCTAATCTACAATATCTACAATGAGCCTTAACTGGCGTGTCTCAGTGGATTGGGCATCATCCAGCAAACTGAGAGGCTACCAGTTTGATTTTCAGTCAGGGCACATGCCTGGGTTGCAGGCCAGGTCCCCAACTGGAGGCATATGAAAGGCAACCAATCAATGTTTCCCTTGCACATTGATGTTTCTTTTTCTCTTTCTTCCTCTCTTCCCCTCACTCTAAAAGTAAATATGTAAAATCTTTAAAAAATTATCTACAATGGGCCCTGGCTGGTGGCTCAGTGGATAAGTGCCAGCCTGCTAACCCAAAGGTCACTGGTTCAACTCCCCTGCCAGGACACATAACCAGGTTGCAAGCCAGGTCTCCAGCCAGGTCTGTAGCTGGATGCAGGTGAAAGGCAACTTTGATTACATTGATGCTTCTCTACTTTTCCTCCTCCCTCCCTGTTCTTCTCTCTAAAAACAATGAATAAAATCTTAAAAAAAATTATCTACAATGAATGAACTGCCTTAAAGGTGGGGCAATGCCCACCATCCTCAACCATCAGCAGCAGCCTGGCTTTAACATTAGCTCTCCATTAGATGCTGTTAACCCTGTCTAAACAAGCCTTACCATGTTTGTGGTGGTGTTTGGGGGTGGGGGATGGTGGGCATCCCACCGTGGTTCAGGGCCATGGATTTGTATGGCACCTCAATGGGGCCAAACCTGGGAAAGATGTTCACATGCTTGCGCACTTAAGTGAGGATGTGGTGCTGACTGTAAAGGTGACATGGTCCTTGAGGGACAGCCCTGCAACAGCATGGAGGGGGCTGGAACGTTGTTCTGGCTCTGCTACTATGTGACCAAGTTATAATTCCAGCATAAATTTCTTTAGTATTTTTATTTAAAATATTTTCAATGATATGAACTATTTATTTGCTTTTACTTTGACAGAGTGCTCACAGAGTTTACAATAAATGACAAGACGAAGCACCAGTAATTTATTTCCTGGAGCTATTATGTAACTCTAGAAGTAGTAACACACTCATGAAATGCTTTTGAATTTAAAAGTTAGAGAAATATTTTCTGGTAAACAATATATTATAATTATGTAGAGATCTAGGGTTCCAATGGCTTTATTAATGAAAGATCACAAACTGTTGATTACATGTGCAATTTCTCATGTGTATGACTTTTTTTATGAAACATTTCAAACTTGCAGAAAATAAGTTTACATAAATCACACCCTTGGTTAGGTTCTAGTCTACCTAATATATACTCAGAAATACATATATCTAGGAACATGGTTAAGCACATTGAATAGGGAAAGAAGATGTATCAGGTTGAGCAATAGAGCTGAGGTTTCCTGTGGAATTCTTACGCAGTTTCCTGTCTTTTGATTTACTTTCATGCTATTTGTCTCTCTGATAATATGTAAGATTCATGATTCTCAGGTGGAGGAAGAGGCCATACAATAGAAGTGAATGTGTGCATGATGCCAGCCCGTGTTAAATGGTCCTCCTCACTTTTACACCAAGTGGCTAGGAGCTCTCTGCTGCTTCCAGTGGTGCATTAATGATCATGTCCATGTAAAATATAAAGGTAATAACTCCTATATCATTCAGTCAGTACAGAGGCTTCTTGGATTCTAGTTATTCTAGTCAGTTTAAGAGGACCAGGCTTGCTTTTTGATTTTGAATCCTTCACTAAGGTAACAGCCTGAGTGGGGAGTGTGCCCTTATGGCTGACAATGCTGCTGAGCTTGTAGGAGTATGGAAGATGTCCTGCTCTGGCATTTCTTAACCAGTTCCCCAGCTCTAGCTTCTGTGAAGTCTAAAATATCCTTACTTTCAGAGTCCTGATCAGATCCCATCCCATCCAAGGAAGTCTTATTATTCTGCAGTGGTCTTGAATCTATAGTTAATTTGGGGTCTGTATGTGCTCCCCTGTACCATGCTTCCACAGGTCCTTAGATAGTATCCACTGACATGCTCTCAAGTTCCTTCCATATCACATGGTTGGAACTGGTCTACTTCTTTTTGAGACCTTTTTGGAAGTTTGCTGTCTTTATGGACATAATGGCAATAATTTGCTTGGAAATGCTTCAGATTTTGCATATCTATGATGCAGAGAACCAGGTATTTCTTGAAGATCATCCTCAGCAAATCCCATGTCTGGTTGCAGGATCAGAGAATTTGCAGTCTCTTCCCTCTTTATAATCAAGTCCTTTGCTAAGAGCACTTCTCATTCCCTTCTTTATAAATTGAGTTTCCCAATTCTGATATATGTGGTTCCATTATGTTTTGCTTAGAACTGTTTTCTTGGTCTGTTGTTTGTCCTTTACACAGTCTCTGGCTGAGGCCCTCAAACATTTTTTTAGGTCTTCCTCCCTATCAGAATCCATTGGGTATTCTTACAGGGAATTCCTGATTCAGATGAATACTCTTTTTTGAAGGTATTGATGTGATGATAGTACACAAACTCACTGTTGAGACTTGGTATTTTGAAATTCCCTTCTCAGAGGAAGAGGTAGTTTTGTGCTTTCATTGTGATGAGAAGATAAGCTTAAATGTTTGGGAATAATGACCCCTCCTCATCCCTCATTAGTGACCAAACCTCAGTTCAGCTGTTAGATGAAGACTAAAGCCCCTGAGTAGTTGACAAATTGCGCATTATAACAATTGTACTTATACTTCTTTCCATCACAGTCAAGAACTTGAAACAAATTTTTAAAAAGTTAAAAAAATTTAAATTATAGTTTACATTCAACATTATTTTCTAGTAGTTTTAGGTATATAGCATAGTGGTTAGATAATCATATCCTTTACAAAGTGTTCCTCCAATATTTCTAGTACTCACCTGGCACCATACATAGTTATTACAATATTATTGACTATATTTCCTATGCTGTACTTTACATCATTTATGACTAATCTGTAACTACCAATCTGTACTTCTCAATCCCTTCACCTTGTCACCAGGTCTAACAATGTCCTTTGGCCATATATATCACCCTGATTGCACCTGGTCTTGTCCGGTCTTGGAAGCAAAGCAGGGTTGGGCTTGGGTGGTATTTAGATGAAACACTCAAGAACTTTAAAAGAATTGCAAGCCCTGGCAGGTGGCACAGTGGATAAGGCATCAGCCTACGAACCCAAAGGTTGCTGGTTCGATTCCCCAGTCAGGGCACATAATCACATTGTAAGCTGGGTCTCCAGCCAGGTCTGTAGCTGGAGGCAGATGAGGGGCAACCATACATTGATATCTCTCTTCCTCTCTCCCTTCCCCTCTCTCTAAAAATAATAAATAAAAGCTTTAAAGAAAGAATTGCAGTAAAATGCTTAAAAATATATCATCTTAATCATTTTTAGCATGTAGTTCACTGGTATTGAATACATTCATAATGTTGTGAAACCATCACCATTATTTACCTCTATGCATGTTGAAGTTATTGATCTCTAAAGAAGAAATCAAGAAAATGTTAAATGGAGTAAGGGAATATTTTTTTTTTCCTTGCAGGTATAGGTCATTAAACTAGTTTTGGGAATTCTAGTGCCTAAAACTCATTAATAACCATTGTATATTTTGGTAACAGTCTTTTCAGTGAAAATCCATCAAGGTCAACTTCCTTCCTCAAATTCAGTATCAGTCTTCCATAATTTATTTAATTTGTCTACATCTTCTTTCAGATGTAAAAGCAAATAAATAGTTCATATCATTGAAAATATTTTAAATAAAAATACTAAAGAAATTTATGCTGGAATTATAACTTAGTCATAATTTGACTTAAACATTCTTAAAGTCAAAATGATGGTAGGAAATATTATCATCTTCTTCTCAACACCAGTTTGACATTCATGAATTAGAGTACCTTTGTGAAAGTCTGGGGATCCAGCAGAGGAGTTCTAGAACATGACTAGGACGCACACACAAATCTAAATGGGATGCATTAAAGAAGCTAAAGAGGAACAATTTCATTTTACCTGTGTCATTGCCATATCCCAACATGGCACAGCTCAGTGCCAAGACTGCCTTCTCAACCCATGATTTCTCTCAAAGGGGAAAGTGAGAATAAGCTCCTGGCTTCCCCAGCTGTTTGGGAGACTGCCAAGGAGGCCCATATCTTTCATACCCCACCTAGAATAATAATTTGTGAATTGCCCAACTGGGGTGTGCCAAGTGGCTGGGAGAGCTGCAGCTGGGGCTCAGAATGGAAGATGTGGGATGTGGTTCTTACTAGTTGCTTCTCGGGCTCCATCAGGAAGCCTGTACATAAGATGTTGAGGATGCCTCACTTGGGGATCCTCCCAGGGACCATGTGCCAAAACTTGGTCCAACTGTGTGAAATGGAAGAAAGTAGAAATCTTTCAGACTAGGAGAGAGTGGATGATATGTTCAAAGTGAAAAAAAAAAACAAAACAAAAAACAAAAAACCCACACACACAAAAAAAACCAACAACAAATTGCCAACTAAGACTCTTTACCCATCAAAGTTATCCTTCAAAAAAGTAGGAAAGGTACTTTTCCAAACAAACAAAGGCTGAGAGGGTATATTACCACTAGATCCACCTAACAAGAAATTCTGAAGGAAGTTCTTCAAGCTGAAATGAAAGAATGCTAATTACTAACATGAAACCATAAAAATGGAAAAGACATTGATAAAGGTAAGTTATAGACAAATTCAGAATACTCTTGTACTGAATTATGATGTATTAATCACTTTAGTAAAAGTTTTATTCCCCCAGAAACTGCCAGGTTTATCTTAAAATTCATATAGAAGCACAAAGAACCCAGAATAGCCAACAGTCTTGATAAAGGAATACAAAGTTGGAGAATTCATACTTGTCAATTTTAACGCTTGCTACAAAGACACAGTAATCAAGATAGTGAATTACTGGCATAAGGATAGACATATAGATAAATGGAATAGACTTGATATTTTGTAAATAAACTCATATAGTATGCTAATTAATTTTTGGCAAGGGTGCTAATATCATTCAATGGAAGAAGTAATAGTTCTCTCAACAAATGGTACTGGGAATATCCACATGCAAGAGAATCTGTTAGCTTCTTATGTTAATACTAAATAGAAAATTAACTCAAAATGGATCAAAGAGCTCTTTCTGCCACCATCTTGGCTCCACATATCCCACACAAAATGCCTGGTGAAGCCACAGAAACTGTCTCTGTTACAGAGTAGGCGTTGCCACAGCCCCAGGCTGAGACAAGGTCAAGAACAGAATCTGACAGTAATGAATCAGTTCGAGAATTCCAGCAACAAAACTACACAGGTAACCACGTAATAAGCCCAGTTGGCAGCAGCAGCTGACATTGATGAAGACACAGTCAGGAAAGCCAAAGAGAGCCCAGTGAAAAGGAGGCCCAGAATGCTATGTGCAAACTGGGTCTTTGACCAATTACAGGGTTTGCTAGGGTCCCTATGCAGAGGTCTAAGAATATCCTTTTTGTCATCACAAAACTAGATGTCTACAAGAGTCCATTTTCAGATACCTACATATCTGGGGGAAGCCAAGATTAAGGATTTATCTCAGCAGGCACAATTAGCAGCTGCTGAGAAATTCAAAGTTCAAGGTGAAAGTGTCTCAAATAGTCAAGAAAACACACTGATTCCAGCAGTACAAGAGGAGAGTGAAGAGGAAGCTGATGAAACAGGAGTGGAAATTATGGTTAATTGGTCATGCTGATCAAGTACATCAAGAATGAAGGCAGTCCAAACCCTGAAGAACAACAGTAATAATATTGTAAATGCTATTATGGAGTTAACAGTATAACCATCTAAAAATGATGAATTTTCTTGATGTTTCAAAAGTAACTGCAGCTTGGTTTCAAGTTTGTAGTTTCTGTTATTGCTAAAGTATGGCTTCCTGGAGGATGAATAAAATGGGTCAAAGATGTATGAGATGAAACTTTCCAACTCTTAGAAGACAACATGAGAAAATCTTAATGACCTTGGATTAGGCAATGGTTTCTTAGACTGACAACAAAGTCATGAGCAACAAAAGAAAAATAGACTGTGAGCATCATCAAAATAAATACACCCACACACTTTTGTGCTTCAAGGAACACCATCAAGAAAGTGAAAAGCTAACCATAGAATGGGGGAACATTTTTTCAAATTATATATTTGATAAGGGATTTGTATCTAGAATATACAAAGAACTTTCAGATCTATAATAAGATAAATAACCCAATTAAAAATGTCAGGAGAACCATGATGGTGGAGGAGTAAGTGGAGCTACACCAATCTCCTTCCAACACCAAACTGGAATTATAATTTAGTTGGGGAGAAATCATCCAGAATAACCAACAGAACACAAATTGGAAAGAAGTCTTATCACCACAGTCAGAACAGAAGAGCCAATTCATCACAATGTGACTGGTAGGAAGTGCAGAGACACGAGAGTGCTGGCGGGGCTCCCATGGGTGGCAGCTGAAGGGAGTGAGAAACATCTCAGCCACCTGAGAAGGGCTTCCCACTTTACAGCAACACAACTGAGAGTAAAATAGCACCCAGCTGTGAAAAGCAAAAAGTTTCCAGGTTTAGCTTGACAGAGACTGAATTCTTAAAGGCACGAAAATACAGTGGCACCCACCTACCCTGGGCTCCAGCGGAGGGGGGACAGAGTGGACTAGAGACATTTAAGGAGGGTTTGGGGCAGTGGCTTTAGGGGGAGAGCTGAGGGAGCAGCCCGTGAATCCAGTGCTGACCCATCCCCCATACAGCCCGCAGACCACCCTTCTTCAAAGGTCGGGAGCCTCAGGGGAAGCCACAGCACCACCCATAGGAATTAATCCACCCCACCCAGCAGTGCCTAAACCTGACCTCAGATCACAGATTGATTGGATTAACAACTAAAGGAGACAGACAAAGACAGTGGATCTCTGGTAGTTTCCAACTGGCTAACTAGGCCCAGGCTGGGACACAAGCTGACATTACCAAGTACAGATCCAGGAAGTAAAAAAAGTGCACCTCTACATCACAGAAGATCACACCACTAAGACAGTAAGTCAAAAATGTCAAAGGAGCTGAATAGACAGTTTATAAATACCCACTAAATATGAGAGATGCTCACCATAATTAGCCATTAGGGAAATGCAACTCAAATGAGATACCACCTTATACTCACTAGGATGGCTATTATAAAAAAGACAAATAATAGAAATTGTGAAGGTATGGAGAAATCGCAACCTTAATACACTGCTGGTGGAAATGTAAAATGTTGATCCAGCAATTCTCCTATGTATATACAAGAAAGAACTACAAACATATGTCTGCACAAATGAGGTTGTACATCAATGTTTATGGTGGTATATTTATAATAGCCAAAAAGGTGGAACTAATCAAAATGTCCATCAACTGATGAATAAATAAACAACATGTGGCATATTCACAACAATCGAATATTATACAGCAATAAAAAGGAATTAAGTGTAAGTTGGTGGTCTAGTTTCATTTTATTTTATATGTCCCTGTCCAGATCTCCCAACATCATTTATTGAAATGGCAATTTTTATTCTATTTTTATGCTCTTGCCCACTTTGTCAAATACTAATGGATCATAGATCTCATCTATAAGTGGAACCTAATGAACAAAACAAACAAATGATCAAATTAGAACCAGAGACATGGAAATAAGGAACAAACTGACAGTGACCAGAGGGAGGTGGGGAGGGGGATAATAAGGGAAAGAAGAGAAAGGATCTAGTCAGGGAACAAGTATAAAGGACCCATGGATATGAACAATAGGGTAGGGATTGACTGTGGGAGCAGGAGGTGGGTGGGGCAGAGAAGAACAATGGGGAAAAAATTGGGACAATTGTAATTGAACAAAAATAAAATAAAATAAATGAAAAAAATAAGGAAGGGACCAGATATTTATTAACTTGGTAACTTTATGGCAGCATTAATATAATTTTTCATAATTATTATTCTTTAAAAAAAGAGAATGAAGTACTGGTACTTGATACAACATGGATGAACCTTGAAATCTACTAACCAAAAGAACAGACCAACAGACCACATATTGTATGATTCCATTTACATGAAATGACTAGAATAGACAAAGCCATAGGGACAGAAAGTACATTAGTACTGGTGCTGAGAGGAGCCTTGTGGGGTAATGGCTCTGGGTGTGGAGTTTCTCCTTTGGGTAATGAAAATGTTCTAAAATTGCACAGGTCTGTGGAAGTACTAAAATCCATTGAATACCTTAAATGGGTGAATTGTGTGATGTGTGAATTATACCTCAGTAAAGCTGTTTAAAAAAGCTCTTGAGGGCTTTTCTATACATGATCAGAAAATATATCTGTGACAGCTGAAGTGACACTTAAAGCATTTTTGAGTAACTCTTGCTTAGTTTCTGTGTCAATAAGGATCTTTCTTAGCAAGCAGTTGTGTCAAGCATCCTATGAAAATATTGTGAGGAATTTTCTTCCATGGAAAATCTCTCTTAAATAATCATCCATAGTGGAATTCAAAACAGGGGTTTAAAATTGCATTCCTATAACTTGTGTTTCCCAAATTTGGAAAGTCTTGCAATTGTTGCTTTTTATTTTTTTTAATTAGAGATTTTATTTTTTATTTTTAGATAGAGGGGAAGGGGGAGAGGGAGAGAGACATCAATGTATGGTTGCCTTTCACCTGCCTCTAGTTAAGGACCTGGCTGGAGACCTGTCTTGCAAGCTGGTATGTGCCCTGGCTGGAAATCAAACCAGCAACCTTTGGCTTCGCAGGCCAGTGCCTTATCCACTGTGCCACCAGCCAGGGCCTGCGGTTGTTGCTTTGAGTGAGCTTGCATCCTGGGCAGCACCAGTTACATGCTGTAGTTTTTCAGCATAAGGAAAACCTGGCCCTTAAAAGAGACTGCTACCTGCCAGAAATAACGGAAGCTTAGATCAAAACACTAGAACAGTCAAGGTTAGGGTTCCCAATGGGCTGCTTTGAGAAAAACTGTTTCTCCTTATGTAGGTTTAATCACATCAAAGCAGTGGTTCATGAAGTATAGTCTCAGGATCAGTAGCAGCATCACCATCTGACAAGTTGCTAGAAATGCAAGTTGTTAGCTCCTAACCCGTACCTCTTGAAATCAGAAATTGCGGGGAGAGCCCCAGGAATCTGTGCTTTAACAAGACCTCCAGATGACTTCAGTGCACATTAAAATTTGAGAACACTGGTTCACAGGACTTTTCTTAGCTTTGTCTATGGTGACAAATTATTCTCCTTCAGGCAATCTTTATCCTTCTCTGAACTAGACAATAATTTCCCTCATCTTTTAGCCTTTTTTCCCCCTCTAATATTACCTTATCCTGAGATAAGGTTGATAATACTGACACCAAAGAAAAAATTGTTGGAATGACAGTTCTAAGGATATATGTAGTGTTTGTTGTTTGTTTTTACAATGCTAGAGATATTAAGTTCATTGGGAAGTAAATGAATAGCCTCCTCACATTCCAGAGAACACCAAAGAAGCCAGGAAGCAGGGAACACAATATGTGTAGGAAATGCCCTAAAGTAACAGCTGGGCTGAGATCACAGGGAGCTGGGCATCTTCAGATACAGAGAGACTCAACCTTCAATGGAGGGGAGTTTTCCAGACATCGGAACTTGATGGTGTGCTTTTGCTGTTGGATATAGAAAGCACTTCCATATCTAGAGTTATCACAGTTGGCACGACAAGGTTTCTAAAGGCAACTGGGCTCCAGCAAAGGCAGGCTCTGGGGACCTTTTCTATGTTTCTAAATGGCTTCATTATTGTCTTCAAAGAGGATGCTGGTATTTAAGTTAACAGCAACCTGTGTAAGAGCTGCCACAGAGCTCGCAGGAGTTTCCACAAGTGGTGATGGTAGTGCATGGTCTGCAGGGAAGGTTGCAATCCTCGCTCTTGAGAAGGTCTGAGTACCTGTTGACCTCACACTGCAGGCAGGCTTTGATGTCTAGCAGCACCCTGGACTCCTGGTCACTCCTGACCTCGGCCAGCTAGCACTCCATTGTTGGTGGTTAAGCACTGCACCTGGGGCATCTGGGAGCTGCAGCAGCTCTTGATCTCCATCAGCATGTTCTTCAGTAAGTCTCTCAGGTTATATTGGGCTTGCAACTCGATCTTCAGGGTGCTGACTGTGTGTGTTTCTCAGCTTGATGGTCCCTGCTTGGCAGGCCAGCAGCTATTCTGAGCCAGACATCACCTGCTTGTTCAGCTCCTGGGTTTGGTTGGTATACCATTCCTCCCTGTCCATGTGGTTGGTCTCCACCAGGGCCTCTCACTGACACCTGGCTTCCCTGAGCACGTGCTTCAGGCCCTTGGCAGGGACAGTTGAGGCAGTAGAGGTAGACTCTGCAATCCTGCAGTGCAGGGTGTTTGCTTCCTCCTTTTGGTTCTTCTTGAGGCAGAGCAAGCTTTCCATCAGGGACTCCCCATGGGCTACCAGGCTGGCTTTGCATGGGGTGAGCTGATCTTGGGTCCTACTCAGCTGTTCACGCTTGGCACCAATCTTCTGCCAGAGCTCCTTGATGGTCCGGAAGTAGAACTGGTGGTTGGGGCACATCTGCTTCTGCATGATGCTCTCTAGCTCTGAGTCCCTTCTCCAGCTGCTCTGAGTAGCTGGTCAGGCAGTCACTCTGGAACTGCGTAGTCTCTTCCTCACTGTCATTGAAGGATCCCTTGCAGAGCCAGTTGCAGTTGTCCCCACTGGTTGGATGTTGCGGGCCCTGAGCAGGTGGATTTTGAGGCACTGGGGGCCATGCAGGGTCAGGAGGGGCAGCTGGAGCGGCAGCTCAGGTTGGACAGGCAGCAGTTGTAAAGCCTGGTGCTGGGTGAGGTGATGGACGAACAGACAAGCTCACCGAGGAAGATGTGGGTGAGGTTTGAGTCTCTTCTTCCTCCTTGGCCTTTTCATATCCTTTATTGTAGGTGGGGGTTTGGCATATAGCATAGTTTCCTATCCTAATGCTTCAGGGATTTTCTTCAAAATAGGCTAGTTAGATGCCTCCACAGAGTCCCTCCTTATCCCATTAAATTATTCCCTTCATCTTGTGTCACACTGGGCTCCTGGATACAAATGGTTGGTGAAATCAGAATTTCATCAGATGGCTTTAAAGGAGGCAGAATAATCACAGCCCCAAATGGTTCTCCTCTTTATCCAGAGGGGAGGATAGCCAGGGACATGGATGGAGTTGTTTAGAGCTCCTTACCCATGAGGTTCTGCCACTGGACTCCCTAGAAAGAGAGTTTAGGTGAAGTCTTCTAGTGGCCTTCTCCTCCCAAGTGTACCCACATTTCAATGTTCAGTCCAACTTGTCTTTATAGCAAGTAGGACTGAACAGTGTATCAGCTGCAAAGGGCCTTACTCACTGAGAAAATTGGGGTTTAGGGAGTTTTTCAATAATGGAGAAATTGAAAATAATTGAGTGTTCATGGTTGGGAAGTGAAATGAGCGGGATAGGTAGGAATAGTGCTGAAGCGGAGAAATGCAAACTACAGCCCACAAGCCAAGTTTGGCCTACTGCCTCTTTTTGTAAATAAAGTTTTATTGGTACACAATCATGTTCATTCATTTAGGCACTGTCTATGGCTGCTTTTGTTCCACAATGGTAGAGTTGGAGTAGTTGCAACAGAGACTATATGGCCTGCAAAGCCTAAAATATTTACTATCTGGTCCTTTTCAGAAAATGCTTACCAATCTTCACTGAAGGAACAATCTCCCCAAAGATGAGGAAAAGAAGAAGTATATAGAAGGAAACTTATGCTTGGACTAATCCACAGAGAGTTCAAGTGGCAGTGTTGACACATAAACATGAAGCACAATGCTGTAGACTTAACAAGAAAGGAAAACTGGAATGAGGAGTTCAGAGCTATCTTTGTATTCATGGTGATCTTACCTCAAAGTGTCTGGAAATTTCACCTGCTTTATTCCTAGACTTAATCCTCTTTACTTTTTATTTCTATATTTAAGTTAATTTATTGTTGTATTACATTTGTCCCATTTTTCCCCCATTGCTCCCCCTGCCCCACCCACCCCATTCCCTGTCTCATAGTCAATCCCCACATGTTGTCCATGTCCATGGGTCATTTATAGTAGTTCCTTGACTGAACTCTTCCCCTTCTTTGCTCCTTTCTCCCTCTCCTCCCTCCCCACTGGACACTGTCAGTCTATTCCTTATTTCCATGCCTCAGGTTTTATTTCGCTGGTTTGTTTTGTTCATTAGTGTCCTATATTAGGTGAGATCATATGGTATTTGTCTTTCACTGCATGGCTTATTTCACTAAGCATAATACTCTCCAGTTCCATCCATTCTATTGCAAATGG
This sequence comes from Noctilio leporinus, assembly GCA_004026585.1. NCBI lineage: Eukaryota > Metazoa > Chordata > Mammalia > Chiroptera > Noctilionidae > Noctilio > Noctilio leporinus. Next base: position 92,094 of record PVIW01005635.1, read on the forward strand.
TAGGAGTTCCTTCTTTCTTTCTGTTGTGTAGTATGCCATTGTGTAAATGTACCACAGTTTTTGATTCTTTCATCCACTGATGGGCACTTAGGCTGTTTCTAGCACTTGTATTTATTGAATTTATTGGGTGGCATTGGTATATATAATTATATATATAATTTTATGTAGATTTCAGGTGTATAATTCTATAATATGTACTTAGAGTTTTAAAAATTTATTTGATTTTATTTTTATTCATTATTTTTTAAAGGGAAGGGCAGGGATGGAGGAATAAAGGGAGAGAAACATCAATGTATGGTTGCCTTTCACCTGCTTCCAGCTACAAACCTGGCTGGAAACCTGGCTTGCAACCTGGTATGTGCCCTGACTGGGAATTGAACCAGTGAACTTTGGGTTCGCAGGCCAGTGCCAATCCACTGAGCCATACTGGCCAGGGTTCATACTTAGAGTTTTAAAAATAGAGTTTCATCTAAGGTGCAAACATACTATTTCTGAAGGAGGATAAATTTTCATGCAAGATTGAACTATCTCACTCAAGCCACCATGTTGGAACATCCTGTTTCTCTCAAAGGAGCAGTTGCCTCTACCATGTATACTCACTGGGCACCAATGGGCTCTACTTTTTTTTTTTTTTTTTTAAGATTTTTTATTTATTATTTTCAGAGAGAGGAGAAGGGAGAGAGGCAGAGAGGGAGAGAGAGACATCAATGTATGGTTGCTTTTCGCCTGCCTCCAGCTACGGATCTAGCTGGAGACCTGGCTTGCAACCTGGTTATGTCCCCTGGCTGGGGAATCGAACCAGTGACCTTTGGGTCCGCAGGCCGGTGCCTTATCCCCTGTGCTACCAGGGGCTCTACTTTTGTGAACAGACCTGAGAACAACAGGCTGGTTACCTTAAACTCTCTCATCAGAGATTTTGTCTCTGGTCTGGTCTTTGTTCTAATGCTTCCTCAGGCTCTCTTTTTCTCTGGTAGGGAATCTAGACCTTGGATTCTTTACTCTGGAACCCCAATTTCCTTGATTGATTTCTGAAATCAATACTAGGATAAGGGTTGTGCCTAAGTCCCTGGGTGAGTATATCTAATTGGGAGGAGGTGTAGCTTTGATCTCTTCAGGATGAATTTTCAGTGGTTTTCATGACCCAGCTTCTCTGGAATGCATAGCTAGCTCCTCATTTCTGAAATCTAACTGAGTTGCCATATTCCTCTGTGTTGATTTGCAAAGCAAATTGGTAGTATAACACAGGGAAGTTTTTGGTTGAATACATGTATAAGAAATTTTAATTAATCCTCTTTGAATTTCCTGACTGCATCTATCATTTGCTGCTTTGATCACGTTTGGAGGACTGTCCTGGAACATGGTGTTGAACATGATGTGATAAGTGTAAAAACATTTTTTATTATGAAAATTTCAAACACTTATAATGTTAGAGAATAATGAACCCAATGTTTTACCCAGTTGCAACATTTATCAAGACAAGGCTAATTTTATTTTATTGATATATCTTCCTACTCCTTAACTCCTTAGGATTATTTTGAAACAAATTTCATGTGCCCTATTATCTCATTCTTTAGTAATTCAGTATACATCTCTACAAGATAAGGACTCTTTAGAAAACAATAACCACAGTACCATAATCACATTTAAAAATTAACAATTGTTCTTTCATATCATCACCTTTCCCTAATTAAATTATAAATGTCCCTATGTGTATATTTATTTTTAATTTTTTTTATTTTTATTTTTTATTTTTTAAAGATTTTATTTCAATATTTCTAGAAAGAGGGGAAGGGAGAGAGGCAGAGAGGGAGAGAGACATCAATGTATGGTTGCCTTTCACCTGACTCCAGCCACAGATCTGACTGGAGACCTGGTTTGCAACCTTGTTATGTGCCCTGGCTGGGGAATTGAACCTGTGACCTTTTGGGTTCGCAGGCTGGTGCCTTACCCACTGTGCTACCAGCCAGGGCCCTATGTGTATATTTAAATAAAGTGTGTTTAAGTCAGTATCTATATAAAGCTTATACATAGAGGTTGATTGATTTAAGTCTAATCTGTAAGTTTTGTCCTTCCTCTCCTCTTCCTTTTTGTGAAACAAACAAATTATAAACAAAATATTGCTACCAATGAAACTAGGTTGTATATCTTGCAAAATTTCTCAGAGTCTAGAATTTTCTAGCCTCACTGTCTTAATAATCTTTAAAGTTCCTCCTTCTTTTGGGCTTTTGTCACTTAGTCATCCTTTATTTTTGTCAGCATCCAACCTGGTAGCCACTGTCCCATATTCACTGAAGGCTTTTGCCTGGTTCAAAGCCTTCTTCTCCCAACACACCTGTTCCAGTGATTTATCAACTCTGTCCCAGGAATTGTCTTGCCACCATCTGAGGTGATACAACCCAGGTTCAGGGGTCATGTGGCCATCCAACATTCTGACCTCACAGTTCTTTGACCTTTAACTCCAGTGCATATCATATGCTCTCCCTCAGTCACCCACACTCATGGCCGGCCTCTGGACATATTCATCACCTGGAACTGTTCATTAGAAATATTAACTTTGATCACAAAGTCTCTCCCATCCTCTAACTGCATTGTACCTCTAGTCCAATTCCATGTGCTCCCACACAAACTCAAGTTCTTTTCTTTTCTCTCAGTCTGTAGGCCCTTTTTTTAGATCTTTCCCTCTTTTCAGAATGGCTTGACCAAGAGTCTGAGTGGCCTTGTATCCTCCATTCTATTGCAACCACCCATCATTCAGGGCAATTCTCCAACTTACTTTGTGTTCCTAAAGAGATGGTTCCTAAAGAGAAAATCCTACAACATAACATCAATATCTCCCAACTATGCTTTGACTTTTCCCAGTTAGTTCCTTCTCATTTCTCAAAGGAACAACCTCCATTTTTCTCCAGTTTCTCCTGACACTCATTACTGGAGTTCTCAACAGGTATCATAACTCCTGCATTATCAGTGAAATTGGGGGTTCTATCTATCTGTCTATCTATCTATATACTAGAACTTTCTGCAGTGCTTCATTCATTCTGTTGATAACTTTCGCTTTATTAAAATTCTATATCTCCTTGGTTTCCATGTCACTTTTTTCTATTGTTACTCTTCTTGCCCCCTGACTATTCCTTCTCATGGGTTCCTCATTCTTTTTGTCTGCCCTTTAAACATTGGTGCTCCTTAGGGTTTGATCTGTTGCACACATGTTTTCTCTCAGTCTCTTATTTGTTATCAATAACTTCCTTGGCTGTGCTTTCCAACTCAATGCTGATGATCCCTGAATCTCTATTTCTAAGCTATATTTCTCTCTAGAGTTTTCTACCCACATATTAATTGGTCTCCAGATGTCTATCCACTTTGATAGCTAGCAGGCACTGCCAACTCAGTGATGTCTTTCTCTGGCACATTTCTTCTTTCACATTTGTTTAGTTGTTGATACAGCTTTCCCTGTTAGCATCCAAGCAGAAACTGGGAGCCACAGCAGTTGTCTCATCTCCACATGCCCCTGTACCTCTTTGACCTACTACCTCTATCCTAATCAGGCTGCCATTATTTCTTACATAGATAGACTATTCAGTATTCTTCTACCTAGTCTTGGTGACTAAGGTTATTTTCTCTTCAAATGGCTTATACCGAGTGCTGTCAAGATCTGAAAGGCCCATCAATTCTCTGCTAATGCCCTCCTGCAGACCCTTGCTTCCTCCCTAACAGTGCACATTAGGTTAGCTGGGTTTTGAGATGGCTCTCTAGCCTTTTCTTTCATCTTTTTTCTGTATAACATGTTATGTCCTGTTACTAACATAGGGTCTCTGTTTCTTAGGCTCACCTCCCAAACTTGGTCATTGTTAGTCTTTAAAAAAATAAATCTAATCAGTCCATGGATCATAAGTAGTGGTCAGCTTTGGTAAAAATAGTTATAACACAGTCCTTTAGTTTAAAAAAAAAAAAAAAACTTACCTTTTCCTCTTTACAACATTTAATAATAACTAGCTTTTGGAAAGAACTTAATTCTGAAAGCCAAAGTTCATGGAGTATGGTCTCATTTTCCTGTGTCATGAGTTGCTCTTCTTTCTCAATTTTGAGATATCCTTCCCATTCTCTTGGGTTAATATAAGTCTCAAAAGATCCTAGAAACATAATTTTAAAAGATGTTTTAATTTACACTGTTTTCACTTTAAAATTAAATAAATATATTTGGTAACTTGAAAATATCTACATTTAATATAAGTGTACATTTCTATAAGTGTACATATATTAATCTCCCCATACCCAACCTCATTAAAATACACAAAATTTAAATTTGGGTTTGAAAAAACTGCAATAGACATCACAGAAAACAAAGCTAAAAAAAGAGGCTAAAAATAAAAGGGTACAGAGAAAGACAATCAAACGTGAACCAAAAAAATTGAAGTGATAAGAGTAACACTGCATACATTAGAATTCAGGGCAAATATAATTACATGGGACAAAAATCTATGTCAGTTATATTAAAATACAAACCTCATAATAAAAACATAATAAAATAAACCTATATGTCCTAGAAAATAGCTTAAGAATACATCAATCACTGCTGGAGGTAGAGGAAGAAGTAGAGAATAATTATGGTAGGAAATAACACCATTATCAGTCTGTGACAGACAGAAGAAGCAAAATTGAAAATTCTGGCATACATAGTTTGAACAGTATAAATGATATATGACCAGATCAACATATATGCAATGATATGCCCTGATAAGCATAATATAGTGCTCTCCTCCCCCACGGAATTGTTGGAAGAAATGGGCTTGCTTTTCACATAAGGTTTAGTTAGGATCCTGCTTAGCTCTTTACAATGGTTTTAATATGCAGTAAGAATTAGCATTGACATTTCTGAAGGTACAGGGTACATAATGTGCTGTAAGCCCCTGGGCAAGCCAATGCAGCCAGTGGTGAAACAGGTCAAATATTAGGCAAGATAGTTGGCTTATATTTCAGGCTATAAAATCACTTTCTCCAGTTGGTTTGCTAGGGTTTTCCTCTGAGGGCCTGATAATAACAATCAAAGTGTTGTTGACAGAAATTTAGTGTCACTTAAGACCATGGCTCTACAGCAGTGTGCACCTCTGCAAGACTTCTAATTTCTCATGGGATACAGACAATTCCATGGCACGGGACCACAGGGCCCAGCACACCACAGTGCTCTTTGGTTGAAGGTGGCTGCAAGCTCATAGATACAGAGGACAGATTGGTAGTTGCCAGAGGAGGGAGTGGAGGAGTGGGAAAAATGGGTGAAGAAAGTCAAAAGGCACAAGCTTCAAGTTCTAAAAAAATAAGCCCGGGGGATGTAACGTACAGCATGATGAACACAGTTAATCATATTGTGTTGTATATTTGAAAGCTGCTAAAAGAGTAAATCTTCAAAGTTCTCATCACACACATACACACAAAAATTCTATATGCACAGTGATGGGTGTTAACTAAACTTACGGAGTGTTGCATCCAAAAAAAAAGTCACATTGGAACATTTTACATAAACTAAAGTCTAAATAAATCACAAAGAATCAATTTTATGTAGACTAAGAATATAATTTCTAGAATATAATTAAATTACTAATAAACAGTTCCAAAATATCCTAAATGCTTTCAAACTAAAAAGTGTACTTCTAGAATTGAAGGGCTACATATTAAAAGTTGTGGGAAAAATGAATATAGAATGTTATAATTCAGAGCAGTCATTACCTCTGGGGTAAAGGGTAAGGGTCCTGTGAAGGAATATGAGAGGATTCTGGGAGGCTGAGACTGCCCTAGTTCTTGATTTGGGAAATGGCTCACGAGTACAGACAATTTTTGATAAGCAATCAAGTTGTACAATTTTGATTTTTTGCAGTTTTCTGTATGCATGTTATCCATCAATAAAAAGGTTTAAAGAAAAAACAATGGGATGCAGCTAAAGCAATACTTAGAGGTAAATGTATATATCTTTAAAATGCAGGTAACATAGTAAACACAAAATACTGAAAATGTATGGGCTAAGCATTCAGCTCAAGAAATTGGAAAAACAAGTCAGTCACAGTTTCTTAACAACGAAGAAATTTCCTAGTGAAAAGTACTGATATTGTAGAAAAGGTTAAAGGAGACATTGAAGTTAGGATTGACAAGCCTGTTTAACACCCCCTATAGGTAGATTCTTTTTGCCATATCACCTAAGCGTATGAGAATAGGTTGCCACAATATATTTCGTGTAAGTCCCTTGAAAACTGGAAATGATTCCTCTAAGTCACAGCAGGCGAACCACATGGGCATAAGCAGCCAGGGAGCTTCAGGCTTAGGTGGACGTTCCTAATGTAAGACAGAAAGAAAACAAATAAGGATTCACAATGACAACCACAAAATATATTTTCACCTTGTCTAAGTGGAAAATCAAGCTCTAATAGCATGATAAAAATAATCATTTACCAGGAGAAGTAATAAGATGGTGAAATTGAAATGATGTGGAATCAACTCCACCTGTAGACCTTTGCAGAGAAGTGCAGCTGATGAAAGCTTTCAGGTGGACACTGCAGAAGGCAGTTGATCTGGTGCAGGGTTAACATTGAATATGTAAAGTCTACTTCCAGCCTGCTCTTGATGAGTCTGATTAAAGGTTTGTGAATCTTGATTATTTTTTCAAAGAACTAGTTCTTGGATTCATAATCTTTTATATAATTTTTTAGACTCTATTTTTATTTATTTCTTTTCTGAGCTTTATGATTTCATTCCTTCTACTCATGCTGGGCTTTCTTTGTTTTTCTTTTTCAAGATCCTTTAAGTGTAATGTTAGATTGTTTGTTTCTCTCTCTCTTTCTTTTTCTTTCTCTCTTCTCTTTCTTTTCTTTTCTCTCCTTTCCTTCCTTCCTCTCTTCTTTCCTTCCTCCCTTTCTTTTTTTCTCTCTTCCTCCCTCCCTCCTTTTCTTCCTTCTCTCTCTTTTCCTCCCTCTCTCCCTTCCTTCCTCCCTTCTCTTTCTCTCTCTTTCTTTTTCAATCTTGCACTTCCTTCCTTCCTTCCTTTCTTCCTTCTTCCTTCCTTTCTTCCTTCCTCTCCGTCTCTCCCTCCCTTCTTTCTGGAGATGTAGTTTCCAAATGAGATTTCCTGATGTTCTCACTTCTAAGAGATGTGAAAAGGGGGAAAGTTGAGTAGAAGACCAATAAATATCAATAGCAAGACAAGTGGCAATTTATTCTAGCTGGGTTGAGTGTATGCCTAAGCATTTCATATGTTCCTAGAAGTTTTGGGGAAAAGTTTTATGCTATCTGGCAGTAGTCCATAAAGCACTTTCATGTGAGTAAACAGTTTTAAAAGAGACAGAAACAGCTGTGATTATGGACTGAAACTAGTTCTTTGAAAATTTTATGAATATTTGCTCAATAATATAATTTTGAAACAGCTCTAATGAGATACAATTCATACACCATTGCGAATCACCCATTTAGAGCACACAATCTAATGTATTTTAGTAAATGTGTACAAACATCACCACAGTCAACTTTAGAACATTTTATGTCTTCAACCCCCCATGTACCCTTTAGCTCTTACCCTCCTATCTGCCCATGTTCCCCACACCACCCAGCCCTAAACAACTATTAAACTGCCTTCTGTCTCTATAGATTTGTGTATTCATATAAATCAAGTTTTATAGTATGTGATATTTTGTGACTGACTTCTTTTACTGAGATTAATCTTTTCAAGGTTTATTTTCTAGGGTTGTGGTATTAGTATTTCCTTCTTTATAATTAAATGATATGCTATTGTATGGATAAAGCATATTTCTCTTATTAAGTCATTAGTTGATGGAAATTTGGGTTGTTTCTATTTTTTGGCTATTGTGAATACTGTTGCTATGACTATTTATGTCCAAGTTCTTGTGTGGATGGAAAAACTCTGTCCCAAAAGTATCGAGCCAAAGTAAATATAATTAAAACAGTTTGCATGGTCAATACTTTTGGCATTACCTAGGTGTGGAATATGGTACTTCTATATTTGTTTTAGGAACTGCCATATTATTTTCCAAAAAAGCTGCACCATTTTTGCTCTCACTTGCAGCTTATTGAAGTTCTGACTTCTCCACATCCTCCCCAACACTTATTATCTGTCTTTGATTATAGACTTTGTAGTAGTGTGAAGTAGTATATCCTTGTTGTTCTGATTTGCATTTCCCTCATGAATATTAATGTTGAGCATCTTTACATGCACTTAGGCATAACTTCCTTGCAGAAGTTCATCAGGTACTTCATCTATTGTAAAATTGGGTCTTCTGTCTTTTTATTATGCAATTGTAAGAGTTCTTTATATATTCTAAATAAAAATCCTTTATCAGATATGATTTGCAAATATGTGTTTTCATTTCTTTGATAGTGTCATTTGAAGCAAAAACATGTTTATTTTTAAAAATTATTATTTTTAACCCTACCCAAGGACATATTTATTGATTTTAGAGGGAGAGGAAGGGGGCAAGAGAAGGAAAGTGAGTAAGAAAGAAATATTGATCAGCCCTCTCCTGTATGAACCCCAACCCAGTTACATGCCCTGACTAGGGATCGAAACTGCAAACTTCTTGGTGTATGAGACAATTCTCCAACCAACTGAGCCACTGGTCAGGATAAATACGTTTATTTTTGAAGTCAAATTAATTATTTTCTTGTTGCTCATGCTTTTGGTATCACATATAAGGATCCATTGTGAAATCTGTGGTCAAGCAGATTTACTCCTATGTTTTCTATTAAGAGTTTTGGGTCTTACAGTTTTTTTTTTTTTGTCCATTTTAAGTTAAATACGGTGTGATGTAAGGATTTAATTTTGCTCTTTTGCATGTGGTTCTCCAGTTGTCCTAGTGCTATTTGTTGAGAAGAATTCTTATTTCAATAAATTGTCTTAGTACCATTAAAAAAAATCAGTTGACTACAATGATATGCTTTTATTTCTGGAGTCTCAAATTTGATTCCATTTATCTATCTTTATGCTAGATATACTGACTTGATTGCTGATCCTTTGAAGTAAGCTTTGGGGTCTGGATCCTTTGCAATTTCATATGAATTTTAGAATAAGCCTGTCAATTTCTAGAAAGAAGTCAGGTGGGGTTCTGTTTGGGGGGTATTGTCATCTTACCAATATTAACTATCCAATCCATGAATGTGGGATGTTTCTTCATTTATTTAGATCCTCTAATGTCTTTCAACATGCTCACATTATGAAGCTGACCCACCCAAAACAATTCATTTATTAAAAAATTGTATATTTATTCTTATATGTTTTAACTTCAGCCACCTTCAAAGTACTTTCCATTTGATGCAATACAGCTATTGAGACATTTTCCCACTGCTCAAAACAGTTTCTGAACTCATTGATTTTGATGCCTTTTAGTGCTCCTGCCATTTTTTTCTTATACCTCTTCCACATTGGCAAAATGGTTCCCTTTGAAGACTTTTTTCATTCAGGGAAACAAAAATTGTTGCTCAGGGTGAGGAGTGAACAGAGACCATAGGGCACAGGGATCAAGCTATTTTTTGGTCAAAAACTGCTGAACAGAAACAGTTGCTCAGCGTTGGGGAGTGAGTGCTCCAGTCCAAGCTCAAGTTGAGGAACAGTCTGCACCAGGAAATCCTATAGGTCTCTAAAAGAAGTCAGGGAGTCATAGCAGATTAATATAAGAAACAAAAATAGGCAAGAAAACACAACTAAAATGGAGAGAAAAAGAAACAGTTCATTACTGAAAGGAAAGGAGGAATCCCCAGAAAAACTGCTAAGTGAAATAGAGATAAACAATCTATCAGATATAGAATTCAAAGCAATAATTATAAGAAAGCTCAATGAGCTCAATGAGCTCAAAGAAAACTACAAAGAACTCCAGGGGAACTATAAAGAACTATAAGGAAACTACAAGGAACTTATGGAAAATTATACTGTCATTAAAAAAGACTTAGAAACCATCAATAAGAACCAGGAGGAAATTAAGAACACAATTTCTGAATCGAAGAACACAGTAGAAAGAACCAAGTATATTCTGTTCAATGGAACAGAATAGAGAGCCCAGAAATTAACCCAGGACTCTATGGTCAACTAATTTTTGACAAAGGGGGAAGGAACATCCAATGGAGTAAAAACAGTCTCTTCAACAAATGGTGTTGGGAGAACTGGACAGCAACATGCAAAAAGATAAAACTAGACCACCAACTTACACCATACACCAAAATAAACTCATGATGGATAAAGGATTTAAACATAAGCAGTGCCACCATAAAGGTCCTGGAGAAAAATATAGGCAGTAAACTTTCAGATATCCTACGCAAAAATATGTTTACTGATACTTCACCAAGGGCAAAGGAAATCAAAGAACGAATCAACAAATGGGACTATATCAAATTGAAAAGTTTCTGTTCAGCTAAAGAAAATATCAGCAA